>JAUYWI010094608.1:0-11979 GCA_034780595.1 Parotoplana pacifica | reverse complement strand
ACGTCTTATCCATAATCCAATTCTCAACACTCCTCCTCCTAGCATTAGTAAACAGGAACAAGACCTCTCGAGACAACTGAGAAAATAAGAGTCTTACTTATAGTGAGGTAGAGCACATGCTAGTATTAAAAAGGTAACTCCAACTGAAGCTAAAAAGGCCAATCCAATTAATGCTAAAATAAATATAAGTAGTTTATTAGGTAAGTGAATATTAGAACCGAATGAACATTTTGAGTTAGACACACTGTAGAAATGTCTAATTTATATGGATAATAATAATAAAAAAATAAAATAAAAACAGCTAGCAACATTTTAAAAATCAGAATTTTTTCTAAAATAACAAAATGTTGGGAAATAATTCATTAAAAAGTTATAAAGACATGTGAAATTAAAAGCAAAATTCCAAATATGATATAGTGCTAATTTAAGCTTAACTCTGAGGCTGTAACCTAATATCAACCACAAATTTATTCCTAGATTAGTCATACATATATCACGTTTTAAAATTTGGCATCCTAGGGAATATATTTATAGTTTTTATAATCATGTAATGACAGGGGAATCTTTATTGTTAAAGACAAATATTATAGATACATTCTTGAGAAGGCTGCTAAATATAGGACTAGTTGTTCATTTAATTTTTAAAAAACTGTATATTATCTAAAATCAATATTTTCAAATGTGCTAAAAAAGAAAAAAAGGAAATATCATCATCATCAGACTAACTGTTTGATCTGAGCATTGGAGACCATGGTTCACCAAAGATTTCTTTATACTTGATATTCACTATTCTCACTCTAATAAACAGAGTTGTGACAATTTATGATACCATCAAATCAAAACTTAGCCCCATCTGTCCATACAATTCGATCAAATCTTCACAGAAATTGACTCTTCCATAACCCCTTTCAAAAGTAACCACAACAGTACAAAAAAGGGAATAAAATCAGCAAAATATTTTTCCAAAACGAATTCAACAAATATTTTTTAATGAAATTTTCTAATATTGTGCCTTGCCATCTGCCTAAACAATGGAGAAAATTTCATTAAAAAAATATAGGAAACAATATTTTGCTGACTTTTATTCTCTTTTTATACTGTTACTGTGACTTTTGAAATGTGAGTACTAAATCTTTCTTTAATAAGAGATGGACAGATGTCCAGGATAAACCCAATTCTGCAGCTACTTTTTGTACAAAGAAATTCTCTTTGAATTCACCAATTGCTCCTACAACAACAGTAATATTCTCATTGTGAATACCTTTTACATACTCAAGTCTGACATCAATAACACTACCTGTTTCTTCAAACTTTTAAATTATAGCAGATACTGTTTGATAGTCCATTGAGTGACCACATGTTGCTTCAAAATCTTGCTAATTCTTTGCAGTTACTAATTCCATAAAAGGTTTTAACAACAAGCACTGGCTCTGCTAATTGTTAATCTTTGAGGCATGGTTAAAATCATACATCAAAACTTTAAAACTAATAATATTCATTAAAATCTATATAACAACAAAGTATTCTTAGATTAAAATGTTTAAACTAAATATTCAATAAAATCTACATACAACTCTGGATTCTTAGATTCACTTGTTTAGCCTATGGAAATCAAAAAGTTTTACAGTACCAAAATATTTTCTTTTTTAGTGAAATGTTCAAATTGGGACACCCAGTATATAGATTTGATCATAATTTTAATAAAAATAACATTATTGTGTATTCCCAATGCTGCCTAAAGTAATCTACATGGCATATAGTAATTCTCCTTGGATTAATCTATATATGAAAAAGTAAAAAAGCAGTCTATGGCATAAATGTAAAACATTATACATTGATCTATGAGAAAGTAAACTTTATTATCCGTGCATAGAATAAAAACTCATATTTGCTTTCTAAACAAATTCAAATTAATTAGAAAAGTGAAAATATTGGAGACATTTTATACATTTAAAATTAGAAGTTAAACAATGTCCACAGACTAAAACACTGCATCTAATAAAATATTATGTAGGTTTGGCAATAAAATTGTAATTAGATTTATAAAAACATATTGATTAAAGGACTCAATGTTTTTTTTCAATTCCAGCTGTTTATTCTCATATAGCCCAATCAGAGTGTCTCCACACCCTATATTCTGGAATAAATATAGTTTAATATATTATTTTTTTCAGTTAAATGTTAAACTTTGTATTAAACTGTTCTGAGTTATCAATCAGTATGTGATAGCCCTGAAACAATTGTCATTTTATTGAATTACTTACTTACTGCCAAAAATTAAGCCTCGATAGTCATTTGAATTCAACTCACTTGACAACAAACTTTGCTTATTCATTCAAAATGGTTTACAACACTGCTGAGTGTGTCTGTCTGATTGAAAATTATTTCCGAACTGGCAGTTATTCTAGTGCCAAAGATGCTCTCCATGATCTTAATCCAGCAGCTCCAGTACCCCACAATTCCATTATGCAGCTGGTTGACAAATTTCAAGAATCAGGGTCAGTACTGGATGACAAACGTTCTGGCAGACCATCATTTGATGAGGAAGATATCACAGTTGTTCAAGGTGCCCTTATCAATAGTCCAAGAAAATCCCTTAGAAAAGTTTCACAGCAAGTTGCCATGCCATACAGCAGTGTTCATAAAATTGTGTGATGAATATTACAACTTTTTCCATATAAAACCATTGTAATTCATGCACTGAAAGAACCTGATTATGAAAAGTGAATGATGTTATGTGATTGGTTTCTTACAGTGACTGATGAAGACCCAACATTCTTGAACACTTGCTTAAGGAGTGATGAGGCTTGGTTCCATTTGTCCAGTTACTTGAATTCCCAAAACCTGAGGTACTGATCATCACAGAATCAATTTGTTGAAACTCCTTTGCATCCTCAGAAAGTGGGTGTCTGGGCGACTATGTTGGGAGAATGAATATTTTTCTGTTTCTTTGAAAACAGAGTCAACAGTAACATTTATTGCTCTTTTTTTACCAATTTGTGCCACTTTATCTGACAGAGAAAGGCATCAAGCTTGGTTTCAGCAGGATAATGCAACTGCCAACACCTCATGCCAATCTACTTGACAACTTGCTCAGTACTTTCAGAATAGAACAATTGACCCTTTTCCTCCATGTTCACCAGATCTAACTCCTGTCAATTTTTACCTGTGGGGATTTCTAAAAGACCATGTGTATTCAAAGAATCCTAAAACATTTGATGACTTAAAAGATGCCATCCATATCTTTATCAACAGCATAACCCAAGAAACCCTCAAAAAGGTGTCTTCTAATGTTAAGAAGTGTGTTCGTTTGTGTCTTTCTGAGGAGGGTGAACAATTTCAACATTTAATGTAAGTTGTAGTAATCTGTAGTTATGGAATTTAATTATTAAATGTTATTCAATATGGAAAACATGTAATTTTTCTTCAGTTGCATGACTTTATGATCACCCTGTATTAAGATAGTGTACAATTAGTTATAATATTTATGATTCTTAATGCTATCAGTTTTATTTTAATTTAGTCATACTTAATACATACTGCACCTACTTAAATTCTTCATTTCCACAAATTTGTTGTTCTAACAATATTCAACATTATTCCATATATGATTCCCATTGTATGATTTATCATTAAATATATAATTTATTGTTATTATTATATGTGTACATATGTGCATATTGATACCTAGTTACATATCTGAATTATACCTATGTCTATGTTTAATAATTACAAAAGATATATGTTTTGTACATTATATATATCACTTGGAGGAATTTTCAATTCTGGTATTTTGAGTTACAAAGTGGAAAACTTGTCTCCCAGTTCTTTTACTCAGGAGTTTGGCAGGCCTGCAGAAACTGACCCTACCATGAATTTGATAAAGTTAAGAAGTTCACTTGTGCAAGAAATTAAATATAGGTCAAACCATATAAAGTATAAAATGTACAAAGTCAAAATATATACTGATCAAAAGATTTTATTAATATGTTCAAAATATAAGTATAATATTGGTCAGAATTACCTCATATGGTATCTTTATACTAGTACAGAACTGCCAAGTGTCCTGATTTATAAGTCAGTTTTATCTGTCTTCAGTATTTTAAAATTCTGAATTTTAACAAATCTATATACCTTTCTATCATATTCTAAGAAATTCCACTCTTGTTGCAATTTCATTTACATATTTTTCTATATAACCACCTTTAAAATACTGATATGTAAATTGTTTGACTTCTTTGTAGATTATAGAATGAACAGACTGACTTTATCTATATATATAAACATCTTGCTGCATGTATGCTATGGATACTTTGTATTCCTCATATAAACTCTGATATGTTTTCAGTTTAGATTGAAAGAACCATACAGAAACACATTCTATAACATCTATAATGGTTCTGAAATTGGGAGGGCATATACCTTTGGTTGCTTCCATTAAAAAAACAAGTATGTTACTAAACAATTTAAAATGACTGAAGTGTAGTATTTATATGTTGCACTTAGACAATACATTATGACTATATTCTTCATGCCTGTGTACCTATATTTCTCTAGACATATGATAAAGAATTAAAATTTTGACAATGCTTATATACCAAAAATTCCAAAAATTTAAGTTATCACAGTTTGAAATCTTCAAAGGTTGGCAGGTCTGATGCTAATATTAAACATAGTTACTCAATTTCATTTACTTCAGTAGGTATAGCATATTATAAAATTTTTATGTAAATGATATTCATACATACCTATAAAACAAATTTTCTACTATTGTAATGACCATACAAGACTGGTTTTGATGTTTCAAATTATTCAAACAGTATAGTTTAAAACTTTATTTAAATAAATTTAAATTTGTAGTTAATTTGTAGAAGTAGTTGAGATATAATTTGTTTAATGTGGATGGAGGGGCAATCCAGAAAGTTTGGTTATTTTTTATTGCCCATTTATTAATAAAAGATTGTTTTTTTTACAATAAAAGACTCTAATGTTACATCTAGTTTATGATTTTAAAAACTCTATTGATGTCAAAAATTAGAAATTATACTTTCAGATTCACCCATAAGTGGAGCAAATCCAGGAAGAATAGGGGTGTATACATGAAAAAGGATTGTTGCAGTTCAGTATTCTAAATTGTATTTGTTCTTAACCTATTGGAAGATATCTACCAAATTCATATTCTACATGTTCAATAGATTTATATTTGTATTCCCCCCTTTTAAGATCATTTTTCACAATAAAAGCCTCAAATGTTATATCTAGTTATTTGTAATTATAAAATAGAATGTTGTCTGTCATTTTGCAATGTTGTATATATTCATTACACTTTTGGATTCTTCCCACAGAGGGATGAACCTGGAAAGGATGAATCCAGAATTAAATTTTCAATGTTGTATTAATAAAATAGCATTTTATATGATAAAATGTTAAAGGCATGTATTAGTTCAGATGTATTTTATCAAGAATAATATGTACTATACATTGCATTTATTCTGAAACTACTAGGAGGTAAAATTATCTACATATTACCAAATGCATATGATCAACAGATTGTTTTTATTTCCAATTATTTACAATAAAAGCCTCAAATGTTACATCTAGTTATTAAGAATTATAAAAATAACTATTACCTATTTACTGATTCTGTAAGTTAATGATACTTAGGGTTTTATTCCAATGGTGAATATGGAATTAAATTTCCTATGTTTTATTAAAAAGGCTACCCTTTTTTAACATAAATTATATTTGCTCTGAATTTACCAAAAACAAGTAGAATATTATTTTTATTACTGGTCTCCAACAATTGAGTCTAAGTAATATTTATAATAAAATGTTTAAATAGGTACAGGAAATTTATACATGTGGTACACATACATAATTATCACAAGAAGTAAGTATTAAGGTTAAATCAATTAACATGTAGATCATGAATATTAATAACATTAAATCATGACATATTATATATTAAGAGCCAGTTGGGCTTTCTCTAAGTCACTCTTCATCCACTGAAAACCAAATCACCTCCATGACTTGGCCTCAAATGGGGCAGGAAGGTGATGGCAATCATCCATGAGGAATGGAATCCTCATCAGTAGCATTGGGAAAGCAGTAAAAGAGTATTGGATGTCAAGGGCTGAGACACATAGTGGACATCCATCAGGTCTTCAATCTGTCCACTTCTGCTACTTTCTTCCAGTGACAGCAACCCATGAGTCAGAACTGGGAGGTTTTGCTGGAAAAATTAAATCATAAATCTTGTGGGTAACATGTTTAGCTGCCCCTTTGTTGTAGGTCAAGGGTGTGCCACCATTATTGTTAATTTTAAAATTGTTAGATAAGTTAAATGACAATGAGAAATGTTTATTTGTAAAAACATAAGTGGGTGTATCTATCTCACAAGACTTCAGATAAATTATAAGTAGTACAAACTAATTTTCTCTTGATTATCAAACATGGATATTTTTACAGAGCAAATTGTACAGGACAAATTTCTAAGCACAAATGAGCATCTATACTTTTGGCAACAATTAATTTTTTAATGTTTTGCCTTATAACTGATTATCTCAGCTGGATTGCAAACAGACTGATTTTAAAATGATCAAAAATAAAAGGTGATAAAAATATTGCAAATAAGTTTACTTACCTAACTCATTGTTTTATTCAGTACTTCTAAACTCACCTCCACATATTTTCATTTTTAGTAATATTGGATTATCTCATGATCCATCTATATTTTATGTTCATCATTGATCCTTGTGTCCTTCTTTGTCTTACTTCAACATTTCTCAGGCAACTTTAGATTCCTAACTTATCAATGATTAAATTTAATTGGTGTAACTATTTCTGTATTTGCTCCTGTCATTTCCAGATTCACCTCATATTTTAAAATGGCTCTTACCACTGATAGAGGTTATGAACAAGGCTATTCTTTAATACAGTGTTGGACATTAAGTTTAGCACACTGGAAATACATATGTAAAAAATCAGTATTAATTGAAAACATTTGCTTGCTGCAACAAAAGGAACATTTCAACATGAAGTACTGAACTATTGACAGTAAAATGTTGTAATGGATGGTCTTCATTAGTACACAGCATATTCTGCTACTTGTACTATTTTTATATAGATTTTTGAAATATTCATTTGTTACTGATTTTTTAATATGTATTTCCATTGTGCTAAACTTTATGTCCAATACCATATTTGTAAAATTTGTTGCTGAAGTTTAATAGTGAATGGCATGAAATATATAGGAAAAGTTTAGAAGATTCATTTTTTGGTATACAATTTATAATAAATTTCTGTGGACTGTAGCTTTATAATGAAGCATTTTATGCTTTGAAAATAACAACCAATATTCTCCTGATTGTCTGGATTAATTAGAATATTAAATCATTTTTCTATCTCAATTAATTTTTGAGTTACAATCATTTAAAGTTAATTAGTAGAAGTATTTCCAGATTTGCCCCTACCCACCTTATTCAAATATTATAATGTAATAATTCTATCATTTCAAAAGTTGATTCTAATCTACTTTGAAATTCAACTAGTGCTTATTTAGCTTTTTACAATTTAAATAATAACTATATTATGGGAAGAGTGTTAGTTGTGTATACAGTAAACTGGTTTAAATGCACCACTGAGGGTTCTTAGTCATGTTATTGTTTTGCATGTAAATAACTATATATTTTTCATTTCTGACTGGACTGTTCCATGGTTTTTGGTTTTCAGTTTTTGGATGAACTAGATAATACTTTCAACCACATTGATAATTGACCATCTTATCCTGCTTCAGCTTGGGTATAGAATGAGATGCACATGATTACATAGTCTGATTTGATCATGAAAAGTTGTTGTTTTATGTTTAAACTATATTTTTACACATCTTTTGGTTTGATTATTTCAATTCTATGGTGTTAATTCATCAAACTTGCAAAATTTTAATTTTGTATGTTTGTTGCAGTAAAATTACATTCTATATATTATGGAGAGTACAGGGGTTTTATTTAAATGTTGCATGTCCCAAAGGTTTGACTATCTTATGTAGTACTAATAAAGTTCACTATGGAATAAGAATCAGCTTCTTAATTGGTGTCATTTGTTTGTTAGTTTTGCTAAATAAGTAAAATGATTATGATAAATTTTATACCTATGTGCTTATATTTTCATGTTTTTATTTACCAGTATGGTTGGCACATATAATCATTGAAAATTATAATATCTACTTGTCCAAAAGTTATATCAGAAATTTTAGAATCTGGATGATTTTCAAAAATGCTTCTTTAAATTCAACAAAAGAAAGTCTTCCAATATCTCTCTTAGAATAAATATTTATTGTCTTTCTATATAAAAATGATATGATAGAACATAGATATCAATAGGTATGTAGAAGAGGTACATTCATACATGTAAAATAGGAATAGGGAAAACAAGTTTAATTTCTATGGTTATATTAATATATTCTTTTTAATCTTTCCATTGAAGTAGGACTCAACTATTTTTTGGCATTTAGAAAATGTTGTTTTCTATATTTATGGTATCTTGTGTTTATCAATGTGATGTCTATTATATTTATTCTATCAAACTAACATCATTTTAACCTATATGCATAAAAATAAGGACCTCCTCCAAATTATTTATAATTTGATATCAGTTTGGAGGAGCTCCTTGAGTATGGTAGCTTTAAATGCTTGAGGGAAGAATAATAATTCTATCTTAAGCTAGATTTTTATGCTTATACACTATTCTGCTGTGTAAAGTAAGAAGTATAACTGCAATGTCTATAATTTTACAGTTAGTCATACTGCAAAATAATCAACATTGCAGATTTGCAGTTACATTCTTTTTACTTCACATGATAGTGTTGGTAGGCTAAGGAAACCATAAATATGATTAATTAACATGACTTTTCTAAATGCATGTCCCTAACTTTTTGTTGTAACTGTATTGAATTTTCATATGAACTTTATTAGTACATTTTATTTTTTGTCTCCCTTATCCCAAGATTCCACCATGCACCACACTGCAGTGATATAAAATTCCCCATTTTTATCACTAAGGGTAAATTTTTCTGATTGCTCATGTTAATATTAATTTATTAATTATTTTCTTATATACTTATGCTAAATAATTGGTATTTTATGCACTTTTTAGAAAATACATTAGGAACCCTATATATTGTATTATTTTCCTTATGAAATTATTCATTTTTTATTCTTTGTATTTTAAATGCTTAATCAGGATCTAAAGGTAATTTAAATGTTGTGTTTTTATTAGTTAGACAATATAAAGATTATTTTGCATTAGAAGTCTTTACATATAACTTTTAGTCAAGTGATATTGTTTAAAACATTTATTATTTTCATAAAATATAAAATCAAATTTTATATTACATTAAAGTTAACTAATTTAATATTTGTTATTTTTTGGTGACTAACCAAATAAAATGTTGACTTTACTAATTTATCTAGCTGTTCAAAATTATTATTTGATCAGATTGGTTAACATAATAGTCTAAGCACCCATTCATGTTTAATCATAAAATCATGCACAAAAGGATTGTTATGCTCAATGTATAGATTCATAAATTTATTTACAGGGTGTTCCGAAAGTCACTACCACTTTTCAATTTCATATTTCACATGGATGATTTGAGCTGAAATATTGTACACATGTACATTGAAAAGATCCATTGACAAAACAAACAATTTAAAAAAATCAGTATTGGAGCCAATGGCATCATCAGGATCAATTGCCTTTAAATTTGGTGCATAGAACCACTAGGTGCTAAGTAGCACAAATCTATAAATATTTTTCAAAAAATATTGATGGTTGATTTTTGGGAGACAAAAAACAATACTTTTAAAGTCTATAATAAATTTGGGAGGACTTGATAATCAATATTTTTTTTAATGTATTTAAGGAACTGCCTTATTTTTTCAAGTTATAGAAAACAATTAAAAAATAGAAAAACACAGTTTAAAATGGTTTAATTTAATGTAAAAAACAAAACACATATGTACTGTACATACATATTATAAAGCATTTATACATATGTCGGTATATGCCTGCATGTTCATACATGCTGTATTAGGTACATTACAAAGATGAGTAGTTAAAAAGTGAAATCTTTGATAGACAATTGTTTAGTATTTTGTTTATTTTTAGAAACCAATTGTCTTAAGCCAATGAGATTGAAGTTATAGAGGAATCCATTTGAGTTATAGAGAAAATATATTGTATTTATATACAAATGAAATGGGACCACAGAATTTATTCAAGTTATAGACGATTTTGATATATAGAGGTTTGACTGTATATATACATCAATAAATTTTATTTACTATAGAAAAGATTTAGATTCAGCAAGAGTCAACATTCTGTCTATCCATGTACAAAAGTTCAATTTTCAAAATTAATATAAAAGCATATTACATGTTCATAAATACATGAGTGACCTGTGTATGGCAAATATAGATGGCAAACACAAATTAGTGATTCACCATGTATGTAGAAGCAATTAAAGCAACTGTGTGACTACAATCTTTGTTCGGCCACATGAAGTATATTTTCATTTCATTTGGACAGCAATAGGGCAAATAGTTTCAAATCCATAATCTTGAAGCTGATATGGAGATTTTGTTGGCAGCTTCCAAAGTCTTTTTTCATGATGTCTGAACATTTTGGTAGATATCCATTGCCTTGCCATTAGGTCTAAAAAAACTTATTGGTCTTAGTTGTTTTTTTTTTAAAGACTCAATGTATTTGATTTATGATCAGCCTGCCACAGCTTAGCTATGTCTATCTGCCTTAATTTACATGATGTTAGTGAGGTATATAGGTATGTGTTATGAAAAAATCAGTGCAATTGGTTAAAGATGTCAATTTCTAATTGTTTATGTTCCAGAAGTTAGAGGAATAGTATTTACAATGATTTTTATTATTTCAATTTTTTACTATTTAACTACCAGACTTTATTATAATATATAAAATATTTTTAATTACATTATTTTACTAATTTTTATGATTTGTTATACCTTATAAAGTTCCTTGTAAACATGGGGAATGGTGGGTTAATTGCCCTCTGCCTTCATATATAATTTCCAGCTTAGTTTATACTGGGGTCAAATTGATCCCATTTGCAGTAGATTAAGGGTTAATACCTTGTAGTTCTTGCTATAACATTAACTAGTTGTCACAGGATGGGACTAATCCCCTTAAAGGTCATACTTCACATCATAGGCTGAAATTTGGACAACATTAAAAGAACAGAAAAAAATCAAAAAGGGGGCTGAGCTAGTGGCTGGTAATGTCATCAGGTCCAAAAATAAAGCTGGTCTGATTGACTTCAAATTTGCTATGTATGTAGGTTTACTCAGTACTCAATAATACAAATCCATAAAATATATTGATTATAATTGGATGTCAGAAAAAATGATTTTTAACACATTGGCTCAATCCAGTCCCAAACAGAGTGGACCTCGAATTTCTGACTTTGGATATTGCTTTGACATTTTTACTTGGCACACATATAACATGCCAGTAAAAGAATAGATGTGCCAAATATGAAGGCATTCAAAAGAACTATTCATATTTTATTAATAAATTTAATTTTTCATATCTAAATATATACCTAGGATTTTCATAGTATGATTCATTTTTGACACAATGTTTTTTTTATCAATAAAGCTTTATGAAAATTTCTATAGTTCTTTGGGAACTACTAATACCATAGAGGAATTTTTTTTAAATATAAAAGAATTAGGTGGTTAGTCTTAAATATATATATATATATAACAAATAAAAACTGTGTGACTATAAATATCATATATAATTCAAAAAATAATAATAAGAGTGCTTTCGACAACTAAAGATTTGTCTTCATCAGTTATACAATAAATCATCTGATTTTCATGTCTTTGAATTCTGATTATCTTTCTATGTTTTCTAAAGCTCATTTTTATTGTTAATTACTTCCAT
>JAUYWI010094597.1:0-11979 GCA_034780595.1 Parotoplana pacifica | reverse complement strand
TTGGAGTCTCTCAGAGATCGACTAAATTTTGCTGATGCAGACGATGTTGGCTTATTTTTACAACAACAATTGCCAACCTTTACACAACAAATGATGCAAAATGCTTTTCGAAAGCTGAAAGATCACCTGCAATGTATCATTGAGAATGATGGTGTCTATGTTTGATTTTTTTGTACATATTTATTGTCATAATCATTTTTATATCGATAAATAACTGTTAACAATAATGTGTATATAACAATAAATTGTGTATTTTCAGAAAAACGCCGTTTTTTATGGGACACCCTATAGTTAAGAACATACCCATCTTTTTGTGTTAGCACATGTCATGTACAAAATGTTTTGCTCTTAAAAGAATTTGTTGTTCTGGTATTAATCAATATAATATTTCTTATGAAATAGAAATTGTTAATGCAGTATTAGAAATACCTTTTGTAATTTAATTTTGGATCAATAAAACATGAGAAATGTGAGAATTTTGCTACAAATTGTTGTTTTTAAAATGTCATTTAATATTAAAATAAACTAGCATTTAATTGTTGACAATGTTTATACTTATTTATTTATTTCATTTTATAGGTATAATGGATGAAGTTAAACAACTTGAATATCTTTCACTGGTGTCCAAAGTCTGTATTGAATTAAACAATCATTTGGGAATGAACGACAAAGATTTAGGTATAGTTTATTTATTTTAAAAATATTAGACAAGCAGTTTTTGTAAAATTGTTGACAATAAATTTGATCAACTTTATCTGAGCACATACATATTTTCACATAGGCCATGCCTCCCCCCTTAAGATTTCATTCTTCCTGTGTATGGATTGGGCTGAATAAATCGATAAGGGACTGATCAATGGGCTGATGACATCATCAGGTCCAAAAATTAAATAAAGTTTTGTTCTATTTGCCTCAAATTTGGTGTGCTAGGCACTCAGCAAGACGAATCCATAAACATTTTTTGAAAAAATACCGATTTTTGTTGTTGTTGTAAAAAAGTCGATATTTTGGCCAACATCATTTGAATGGCTCTAAAATACATATTATCTTACTGAAATTTAAAATTGGGAAGGCATTAGAAATAATGTATTAGAAGCTTGGATCGCTCACTTTTATGGTTTTTGGTCTATGATGCCCAGCATACTGTGGAAGGTCCATAAAAATTATTTAAAAAAACATGAATTCACAAGTAAATGGCTCTATCTGATTCAAAATTGTTTATTATTAGTTTGGAATGGTTTCCAGCTCAAAAATTGATTTTTAATACATCGATTTAGTTTGATTATTTCCATTCTCTTTAAGAATTAGTGTATTTAGGATTTTAATTTATGGACAATTTTGAAACCTTTTTTAGAGGAATGTTTTTAAATGAAATTTTCTACATTTGTTAAGAATATAGTATTGAGTAACTTACAGAAATTTAAAAAAATCAATAAGCAGTTTTTGTGTAATTCAAAAAAAATAAAAAGTATGTTTTTTGCTCTCAGGTCAAAAAAAACAATTTTCAAAATCCTGGAATATATATTAAACAATGGAGTGTTTATAAGATATATACCAAATATTAATCAATTCTATTACTATTCAGCTTCACAATTGATTTTTTAAAGATCATTTTGGGACCAACTTCATATTTTGTAGTTTTCACGTTCACGCTAGATTACAGTCTTTTCCCTATTTTTCTATATTAATTAAAACCATTTAGAGAAGTGTTTGCTCTCACCAGACAGTAAGTACTATGTCTGTTATTGTGTTTATAGATAAATGATATTATTAGAGTTGATGAAATCAATATGCATCTACAAAACTAAAATGATGGTTTCAAACACAAGTGTAACTATTAAAATTGGTAATGAAAATACTTTTTAGGTTGAGAAAAATCTAAAAAAGGAACATGTAGAACATACTACCACAATTATTACGAATTTTTGAGTTTGTTAACATTCAGACTACAACCCCAGCACTTAAAAACACCACCTCCTTAGATTTTCACATTTTAATGTATTTTACAGTCATGAAAAAGTATATGAACAACAAAATTAAAATTTTCACAACTATCCAATTTTGATAATAATTTGGAAAAAATGAATGTGTTGTACCATTTATAAATCTCCAAAGAAATATGCACCGTTAAGCCATTTTGATTGGAAAATCTATAGAGAAAATATAACAATTGACTCCGTTAATTATCTAGATAAATTCTAATTTAAAACGTTATCAATTCATTTGAAATTAAAAAGTCAGAATTCTGACTTAAATTTAAGTTTAATTCTGCTTCATTACAGCTGAATTTGTGATATCAATATCAGAAAAAAACAGTACATTTGATACATTCAAGAAAGCTCTGGGTGACAATGGTGCTGAATTTTCTGTAAGTTTTAATCATTCTATAGTTTGAATGTTTTACAATTGTGTAACATAGAGATTGCTAAAATGTGGTGCTTTATTGTGTTGAATTTTGGCAAGTTTATGGTTTTTTATTTTAATCTATGTATATTATTTAGAAGGTGGACTTATATTTCTACCATTCATTATTTAAAAAACGTTATTCAATTAATTTCAAAAGTATTGATAGTAATTAAATAGGGGTCGTACTCGTACAGGTCATACTTTTTTGACAAAATCTCTGTTTTTGTCAATTTTTCATACTTTTTTATGCCAGTCAGTTTAGGTTACTTTTCTGAAGTGAATAAAACATCGAGAAATGACGGAGAAATAATTATTACATGCATTTTTACAAATTATTTGATTTTTATAAAAGGTACACCATTCAATTCAGAATTATAACTTGCTACTGGTACAATGATGTAAACCAGTTCTATCTGTTTCATGAGAAATACAATTTTTCTAAAGATTTGTTTTTATTTATCGCAGTTTGGAATTGGGATTCATTTTCAAAAGCATTGCTCCGTATTGCATATTATATATATTTTGTTGCTTCTAATGTTTGTTGCTAATATTATAATTCAGATATTTAATTTTAATTTTACTTTTTTTCTATTTTACCTATGTGTATATTATACAATATTAAGCAAGGTGATTGTTCTCCAATGTCATACAAAAGAATAATAATCGTGGAAAAAAAACTTGGAAATGCACATTCGATAACTGTGCATAAACTGTTTGTTATCAGTACTGCAATTATTATTGAACTCTCACCTTTTGTGTTTCTATTGTAAATGTTACAAGTGTTACTGCAATTCTTATTTAATTTTCACCTTATTTGATTGGCATTTCTTGTACATTGTGGAGAAATTTGAAGTTTATTGCCTCTTATGATACTTGTATATATCTACTCGTAATACAATTTTCGACATACTTTTTTAGCCCATTTTCTCATACTTTTTATCCTGAACAAGTGGGTTACATTTGACTGTTGAAGAGAAAACGAGTAGTTTTATCAATATACAAGTGATGTGTTCAGCATATCTCTAACTAGATAATATTTACATATCTATCGGAAATGCATTATGTTTTGGATTTATAGATATGTGGTATTCAATTTATAAACTAGAATGGTATATGCTCTATGTATAGTAATAACTTACTATACAATGTAAAAAATGTGTAATTTCATTTTAAACAAGTAAATCCATTGTAGTTTAACAATAAGTTCTCGGTTTTTGCACGTGTTGTTTAATTATAATTTTTTAATTTGTATTAATTAGCTAGTGAAATTTAAAAATATACATATAATCTATATCTAGGATTCCTTAATTGCAAATCTTCTGCGTCTTATCAATAAAATGCGACCAAAGCCAATCATTGAAGACACCACAAAGAAAAAGAAGAAGAAAAAGAAACATGGAAAGCATACAGAAGAATCAGTCTTTGACAGAATGGAACGAGACGAAGATATCATTTTGAAAAAGAAAATGTTTCCAGGTCTTTGTATTGCCAATGATAAGAAACCTGTCTGGATGGTGAGCCATTGACTTTTGTAATGCATAGGTATAACTGATATTGATAAGTTGCAGCTCGTTTTTTAATCTCACATTTATTTAAAAAATGTAAAGGCTTTTCTTTTTTAAATTTCCTTCAGATTTACAATTAATACCTACTTCTGTTTTTATTATTTTGATTTGTTATATGCATTGAATTGTTTTTCATTGTATCCATCCATAATATACTGAAATCTTTTAAAATTTGAACATCATTTTCAAAAGATCTATAGGAAATGGTAATTAAATTCAGTGTAGTCATAAACATAGATAAATTGCAATATTTCAATAAACATGAGATATGAGTTTCTTTACTTTATTTTTTTTCTGCTGAAAACTACAAAAATAATAAGGTATTCCCTTAATCTAGGACGACAATGAGGAAGAACAAGAGGTAAAAGAAGAGAATGATGCGAAACAAGAGGAAGTAGAAGGAGGAGCGTTGGATATGTTGCAAGATTTGGAAGTACTACTTGGTCAACAGAGAGCTATGTAAGTTTGTTGACAGCTGAACTCTATTTCTGTCACATTTTTATTGTGGATATTTTTGTCCACACATCGCATTCTTCAAGTACAACCCTGCCAGAAATTAACCAAGACACTTGTTTTTAAAGCATATTTTATTATTTCTTCATTTATTTGCAAACTTTCAAAAACCATAAAAATTGATTTTGCAATTTTATCTAATATGTTATAAGTGTGTCAGGTAAAATAGTCATAACGCCGATGTCTAAACAAATCAATTTTTCTAAAATTCAATTGTAGGGCAGTAACTAACCATTTTATCGATCTACTCCAGTATGGTGGGCCTCGTAAACCAGCAATCATAGAAGTGAAGCATCCAAATTCTTTTTTTAAATTCTAAATTTCAGATATTTAGAGGCATTTAAATGATTTTGGGCCAAAAAACAGGCCACATTATTGCTAAAAAATTAGTGTATCGGTTAATTTCTGGCAGGATTGTAGTTAGTCGTATAGATCAATGACAGTTGTGGTTTTATGATACTTGTCAAACAAACTTGGAAATATTCTGAAATTGTCACCCCCAGAAAGAATGTAACAATGCTATATATTAATCGATCTATTTCAAAATACCATATTTTTACAGAGCCGAGAAGAAAATTGACGTTACTACAGAGGGCAAACAAAGGTCACAATCAAAGGATAGAGATCGCCATAAGTACGCTAAAATGAGTTCAAAACATAATAATTATGATAATAATCATCTTTGTAAACACAACATATACCACTACTTGTAGGGATACTGATCGACATCATCGAAGTAGAAATGGACGGCGTTCCAGGTCAAGATCCCGTTCTCGTTCCAAAGAAAGAAAGAAACAGTAAGAAGTTGTATAAAGAAGAAAATACTTACTATAAGTAAAGTTAATTATATAAAAATCAATTACAATGGATTTTGTTCTTGTTTTGTATCTAGTTCTCGTGACCACCGGCGTCGTCGTTCAAGGTCACGAGACCGACGACCGTCCAGGTCACGTGATCGGCGACGTTCTAGGTCACGTGATCGGCAACGTTCTAGGTCACGTGACACATCACTCCGTGATAGACGACGTTCCAGATCGCCACGCGATAGGACTCGTAGTTCCCGGCGTGACTTTGTGGAGGAGTTGCCACTGGAGCCATCTGTTGGTGCCGTATACAAAGGTCAGGTGACTGCCTTGCTGGGATTTGGTTGTATTGTGGCGCTGGAGGGTCTGAAGAAAAAGTGGGAAGGCTTGGTGCATATTTCACAGATGAGACGTGAAGGACGTGTAAATGCGGTTACCGAGGTCGTGACTAAAGGTCAAAATGTGAGCAAATTTATTTTGTAGATGTGGTTCATTTTGTACAAATGATCTGTTTGTATCCAAATATTATTACTTACACCATCCTGTTACCATCGATTTCAGGTTACTATTAACAGCGCATCCATCTACTATTTCAGGTTTGGGTAAAGTGTCTTTCATTTACTGGCTCTCGGACCAGCTTGAGTATGAAGGATGTGGACCAGGAGACGGGCGAAGATTTGAAGCCATCAGCCGAAACCAGACGTGATGTGCTTCTGGCCGACTCTTCAACCAATGAGGGACCTGATGAGGGAACCACTAGAAATCCTGACCGTCCAATTGGAGAAACAGACAGAGAAGGCGCGGCTATCAAGGGTGGACCAAGAAGGTGGGCATCGCAAATAATATCCTGATATTTCTTAATTGATTTTTTTTCTATGACTAATTTTTACATATTAATTTATTGTTAAGTATGATAAGATTCGTATATTAATCGCCACCTTCCTTCAAGGAGTTTCAAATAGAATTGTAAAATGTTATTGCTTACTAAGGTGATTTTTTTATGAGATGATGAATGGTATATCAAATTATTTGAAATGTCTATTTTATTATAGAAAAGTTCAACGAATTAGTTCACCCGAGCGATGGGAAATGAAGCAGTTAATAGCTGCAGGCGCCATTGATAAATCAGAACTCCCCGATTTTGATGAGGATACTGGTGTTTTGCTCAAAGATCCAGAATCTGATGAAGATATAGAAATTGAAATAGTTGAAGAGGAACCTCCATTTCTTAAAGTAAGCTTCCTTTTTTGTGTTGTTTGCCTCAGACTCGTCAATTATATTTAATATTAAAATATTTATTGGAAACTCATAAAACTTCAACCTCAGTGAAAGTTGAAATTATAGAATATATTTTTTTTCCGAGTTGACACACCTTCGATGAACAATTTATTATATTTCTCATGTTTTATATTGAATAATTGGATTATGTTAGTTTAGCTTGTATTTCGATAACTAGTAATTTTTCAGTATATACATATATCTCTGCCTTGTGTCAGGTCCATGTCTATGGATTCCACTGTTCCCTATTACGTGCCAAATCCTTGACTTCTTTTTTCTAGAAGTCTGTCTTCAATCACTGTTTCTCAATATGTGATCTATCCAATTTTTCTTACGTTTGGTAATTGTACGTTCCTTCTTTTATTGGTATCCGTTAAGACTTCTGCTTTTGTCTTCTTGTCTTGCCATGAAATTTTCTACATTTTTCTCCATATCCACATTTTAAATGCTTCGATTTTATTCTTATCGCTTTCATGTAGTGTCCACGTCTCAGAACCATACTCCAGATTAGTGTCTTCACTATTTTCTACTTTCAGACTCTTGGTTAGAAATTCTTATCTTTTTGTACAACTGTCTTTGCCATTTCTATTCTAGAAGATCAAATTTCTACTGGACATCTTTATCTGATGTTATTATTTCTCCCAAATATTTGAATTTCTTAACTTGTTCTACTGTTTGGCTATTCAGAGTAATGTTGACTGGGTCGTTTGCCATTCTGGATATTCTCATTACCTTTGTATTCTTTACGTTGATCCTCATGTTTGAATTTTTTTAGCTTTATCGTTAAGTTTATTTTTAAGTTATTGTAGTCCTTGTTCGGTGTCTGCTATTGTCCTTTGATCATCCGCAAATCGTACTTCTATATAACAATAATATACTCGTGTTTTGTGTTGTATTAGGGCCATGGTCGTCAGGTTTTGGACATGTCCCCTGTTAAGATTGTTAAGAACCCGGACGGATCGCTGTCACAAGCCGCCATGATGCAGTCGGCCTTACAGAAGGAGAGACGGGAGCTGAAGCAGCAGGAGAGACAGGAGGAGGTAATGAATCAAATTGGCGAAACTGGTGACAAGCTTGGTCGTGATTGGCTGGATCCAGTTGGTACGTACATCAGATTTACATGTGTATCGATCTGATTTCATCGATTTAAAAAAAATACTTGATCGTTAGAATATGGATCTTTGTATTCTTTTTATAAAAACATTAAATGATTTGTTTTTAGAACATAAATAATTTTACTTTTTGCGCCTTATGTGCATATTATCACAGGATATTGACACGATAGAATAATATGACAAGATGGACAAGATATGAATCACATAAATGCTTATCATAAGAGAAGAGTTCTAATAATAATGAATTATATACTCGTAATTAAACAATTTGTGGTATTTTTTTAATCAGTGAATGTTGATTTAAAAACAATTCTAATTTGTGTACAAAGTCAGGTTATTATAGAACCTTGTTGACGTTCTCTTACGTAATTTATAGTAATATCATTTGAATAAATAGTGAGGTGACTTTAGCATAGAGGCTACTGCTGAAGTACGAGTAATTTTTTTTTTTAAATTAGAAATAAGAAAGTCCAATAACGATTAGGAAATTAACTTTTATTTAATTTAGCTCAGCAAAAAGCTTTGGCAGTTGGCAATCGAAGTGGTGGTGAAGTGTTCAAAGATATTCCTGAATGGAAGAAGCATGTCACTGGTGGTTCTCGTCATGGAGCTGTCGGTAAATCGATTGTGAAGTCAATTATCGAGCAGCGCCAGTCACTGCCAATCTATTCACTAAAAGATGAGCTGATAAAGGTATGGACCTCAATTTCTGTTATCAAGTCACGTCTTACTAAATATAATACAGATGAACAAAAAATTAATAAGTTTGTTGTCAAATAAACTTCATGAGGAATATTGAAATTGAGATTTAAATGTTTACAAATTATAAATTGGTACATTAAAAGAATATAGAGTAATATACAACAAATATGCAATAAATAATTAAGTGAGAATTAAGAGCCAGAGTTAAAAAGTTGGGACTTTAATTTTGGTTTAGTTGATTTTATGTGAATGGCTTCTTTTATCTTAAAAATCATTATTAGCAATATCTATTATTTTAAAGTTGGATTTAGGTTTAGTACAAAATTGACAATTTAGAATATGACACAAAATTGAGAGTTATTTACTTTAAGATGTTCCTGAATCCGTTTTCCAAGATGACGTTTGTCTTTCTAATATAGGAAATACTCCCTGACAAGTATATTTATAAACAACGCCACTTTTCAATTGGAGTTCAGTTCTATCTTTAAGAGAAAAATAGGAGCATCTTGTTAAAGGGATTCAGGAACATCTTAAAGTAAGTTAAAGTAACTCAAGTTCTCCCATTTTTGTCAAATTCTAAATTGTGCATCTTGTACTAAACCTAAATCCAATTTTAAAATTATAGATAATGCTAATAATGATTTTTTTGCTTAATAATAAAAGAAGCCATTCACATAAGATCAACTAAACCAAAATTAAATTCCCAACTTTTTAACTCTGGCTCTTAATTCTCTCTTAAAATCTTCTAATCACTTAACAATTTATTGTACATTAATCTATATTTTTTAATGTACCCATTTGTAATTTATAATTTTGTAAACATTTAAATCTCAGTTTCAAAATTCCTGATGAAGTTTATTTGACAATAAAGTGCTCTAGTACTCGGATATCTATTAAAAGTGGTTCGCTTAGCTCACTTTATTGTCAAAAAACTGCATCAGGAATATTGAGACTTGTTAATTTTTTTGTTCAAATGGTTCTACAAAAGTTTTGCTATTAATAAAATATAATACAGTAATAGTTTTTTTTATAAAAATCAGAGCTAATTGTCGTGTCGACTTAAGTTTGAATCCAGGCACATCATTCATCCCATTTGTATTAACTAATATTGCTGTTTATTAAAATTTTGTAGGCTGTGAACGATAACAAGATTTTGATAGTAATTGGTGAAACTGGGTCCGGTAAAACCACTCAGATTACTCAGTATTTAGCTGAAGCAGGTTACACCAATAATGGCAAGATTGGATGCACTCAACCCAGACGTGTAGCTGCCATGTCTGTAGCAAAAAGAGTAAGTTATCTTGCTTTGTGGTCAATTGGTAGTTTTCCTAGAAGATCAGGTGATGAAAAATTCATTCCAATAAGCTGCTCTACTTTCCATAATTATTGCTTACTTGACCAGCGCTTTGAGAAACCTTGTGTTTATATGGCGCTTTATAAATATAGTTTATTATTATTATTGACATACACTTTTACGTAGAATGGGTGGTGGCACCACAGGGATAGAATATTTATAGATGAATTGGTGAAAATAATATTTTACTGAATGGCCATTAGCCCCATATAAGTCTAAAGTATTGCAGCTCTAAAAAACAGTTTTTATTCAAAATCTGAACATTAAAATAGTAGGCGACTCAAATTGGCTGAAAATGACCGACAAATGTGACCGAGCTATATTTGTTGTCACAAGAAGCGCAATTTTATAGAAAATGACACAAAAAAGCCCAATGTTTTTTGTACAGCATGGTAGGTTTATACAGAAATATATCAGTAAGAAGGTGATTGGATTCACTTCAATTTTCTACTAGTGACTTCTCTTGATGAATTTGGCGTGGACCTAAAATCACAGTAAAGATGTTTTCGTAAAGCTATTTTATGTTTATTTAAAGCTATGTATTTTATATAAAATAGTTATACGAAAACATCTTTCCTGTGAATTTAGGACCGCGCCATTTTTTTAAATTACTTGTAACATCAATAACATCAACTGAAGTCACTAGTAGAAATTTGAGTGAATCCAAGCGACCTTTTTCTGATATTTGTCAGCATAGGTCAACGACCTACCATGTTTTACAAATAACGTTATAGCTTTTTTTTTAAAAATAGTCTGTCTTTGGCTTTTTTCTGTCGTTCTCCATAAAATTGTGCTTCTTTTGATACCAAATTTAGCTCTTTTATATTTAGCTCCAGTTTCAACCTGTAGTGAGATAAGGAAGAGTTCAGCGTTCAATTATTATATTAATTATTGTGATACTTTTAAACTAAACTTCTGGAATTTGATTGTAATTATTGTATTTTACAGTAAGTAATCTAAAGTGGTTCAATGGTTGTGTAATATAAATAATACGTTTGCAAAATTACGTAGAAGCGTAGGTTTGATTAGCACCACATAATCTTACGGATAGGTGACTTAGATTTTCTAACGCGGTTTAATTTTAGGTATCTGAGGAATTTGGTTGTCGTCTTGGTCAGGAGGTTGGCTATACAATCCGGTTCGAGGACTGTACCTCTCCGGAAACCAAGATCAAATACATGACAGACGGTATGCTGCTGCGAGAGTGTTTGGTGGATGCCGATCTAAAGCAGTATTCGGTGTTAATGTTAGATGAGGCCCACGAAAGAACCATCAGCACTGATGTGCTCTTTGGCTTGCTAAAGAAGGTTTGTGATTATGAGATATTTGATGATAAGTGCTTGCAGGTCAAAAACACTATTTGTAGCTTCGACTGACGTTAGTGTTGGTTATGCATGTATCAGGTCCAACTTTGTAGCATTGGTTAACATTTTTAGTTCGCAGTTTGCAGGATACTTAGTTGAACTAAAAATGGGTATTTTTGACAATACTATTTTCAATTTGGAACTGCTGATACCGGCTTCCGAATCAAATGATCTTCTAAATTTGGAAATAAAATATTTGATTTTGCAATAAATAGTTGAACGTGGAGCGTATTTTTTGCTTTTTCACGCATTATGCTTTTTTTTGTATAGTGTTCTTTACCTGCGTTATTTCTAGAATGTTAGTAAAAATACATTCGATAACTTGTTTTATAAGATGGCAAGCTGCCATTAAGATTCCATTCAAGTCTCAAGTTCTCTACAGTGTAACTTTCTTGACACCTTTTAGCCAACAAAAGAGTACGTTGTTAATCATGTTGCAGCAAAGCTACCCAATGTCAGTTGCCCCTTAAACAGTTAGATGAGAGTCTCTTCAAGATTGAAGAAGCTATTGATCCAGTTCAGACTTGCAATGAAGTGCATTATTGTTGTTTTTGTACTTCCCGCCTCTATTGACGTCGAGGGAGTTGATTGACTTTGACAAAAATAGCAGCTGCGAAATCTGAGTCTTCAGGCAGACAGCAGCCTGGGTCCTGAATAGTAGTGTAAATGGCCCCAAAGCATATTCCGTATCGCCAGCAGCAGAGGACCAATCCAACAAACATGGTGGAAACAGCTTATAAATCTCATCCACATCAGTGATATGATGCATCATGTCCCAACTATAGAGCCCATTAGCATCCAGCTAAATGTAGAATAAATCTTTACTGCAGAAAACAAAAATAAAAAACAAAACCAGTCAAGCCTTCGACAGTATTAACA
>JAUYWI010094586.1:0-11980 GCA_034780595.1 Parotoplana pacifica | reverse complement strand
ATCAATACAATATTTATTTAAATTAGATGTATTTTTTCTTAAAAAGTTCGACGGTTACTTCTGATACACCCTGTATACATTATCTATGCATTTTATACATAAATGTTTTTTTTGTGAATTGTAATCCGGATAAAAGGATTGTTTATACTATTTTAATATAATGATAATTCGTGCGACACTGGAATATTTTGTTACCCACACATTGGTTAACTGTCGATTATTTTTATCGCGGTGACCGAAACTGCAAGTTGTTAGAGGTGTACTCTCTCGACGTTAGTACTTGAATCTATTTAAATCCAGATTTGTTGGACCAATTATGTCAAATTTCGCAGTGTAAGACATTTTTTCATGTCATCTAGCTGTGCATAACGGTTTCATCATTTATTAGCTGTCACCATGTCTTGATAATAAACGAAACCTTAGCAGGTTGAATGAAAATACGATGTAATGTAGCCAGCAGCCATTATATACATAGTTTTGAGTGAGCAGATAAGTAGGTGTTGAAATATGAAGATCTTAAAATATTATTATTTGGCTTCAGGATTGATTTCGCTGTTATTCCAAAACCTACATTTTGTGGTACATCTCATTTATTCATAGGACCTTTACGTGATCTCGGGGGGTGGGGGTCAAACCTTTACAATGTTTATGTCGAAAATGTCACGAGAATTTGGTAAACAGATGCCAAATTTTGTGCATATCGGTTAAATCGTTTTACAAAAAAGTATATATTTGAAATTGGGGACGACAATGATCAGTCTTGGAAGTCTTAGCTTATCGGATTAGATAGCATCCGATTTTGTTTTATTGTTGTCGAAGATTTTATAACTTTTCTATTTAGTTTTTTTTTCAGTCTTACGTTCTCGCTGGACTCGATGGTCATTCTTCTTGGATTTTTAGACTTAGCCCTGGTTGAAACTTCATACGCAATGGTAGCCAATGGCTATGGCTGTTTCCTCCTAAGTTTAGCATCTCCAGGAGTACTTTTGAGCGTTTTAGTAATAATCCTACCGGCTTCGTATTGAATACTTTCAAGCTTCTCCCAATCTGTCTTACTGATCCAAGGTGTTCACGTTGGAGTGCCATATTCCACAATGCACGTATCCTTTATCAGCTCAAAATCGAAACCCCAGTCTATGCCTGCTACTGCTTTAAGCATCCAATCTTTTCTTGGCATTTTGTGTCGCATTAAGAGAGAAGAAGATGGACTTCACATTGTGCCACGTTGGGTGACATCATTTCTTACTCCAATCTTTGATCTTGTTACAAGCTTTGTTCACTTTCATAGTAGCTCTATCAATGTTCGTGTCGGAAGCATATGGCTGTCACCCGCAAATAGACTAACGGAGACCTTATCAACACCATTAAGCAGATCATTAATATATAGAGGGAATAGCGTAGGTGAGAGTATCGCAACTTGTGGAAGTCCTTGAGTGAACGTCTTGTTCTTGCTCTTCATACCCCCAAACCGCACACAATTCATTCTTTTCGCAAGCCAGGCATGTAGTCATTTGACCGTTCTAGTACCAATGTGTAACTTAGTCACCTTCAGGAGCGGTCGTCTCTTCAGACTTTATCATTAGCCTTTGCATAATCCAACAGGACAAGCACGTTTTTTCTCTTTCCTGAAAGCCATCGGATGAGTTGGTCTTTCACAAATCGATGGGCTTTGAAACCGGGTTGGTTTTCACTCGGGTGGTGTGTTTTTTCTAGAACATATTTGATCAGCTTCTTCATCACTTTCTCCATGGTCTATTGGAAGGATGGAACGGCTTCAGGGGATTTACCTTTTTTCATAAATGGAATAATAGTGCCTTTTCACCAATATTGGGGAACTTCAGATAAGGAATCATCTATTGGGCCAGTGAGACTATGGATAGCTGCATTCGGTAGATTTTTAGAAATGTGCGCTGCATTTTGTCCGGACCTGCTGCTTTGCTCAGCTGCCATCAGTATCCACAATTGTTTCCATAACTTCCTCCTTTATTCTGATTGGTTGTTCTTATGGTCAACGACTGGAGTTTTGTTTATTACTGATAACCACCAAATGAAATCAGTAAAAGAGAGGGGGCTGCCCTAGCTGTGAACGCAGGCTATAGCTCGTCGGAGCAGCCTAAATATTACACAGTTTGAGGCGAGACCCATAGGAGGGGCAATCCCAAAAGGACCCTGGAGTTCGATACCTTTGAATTTGGATTTAGAAGAAAAAAGGACGCCCTATGTTGGGATTTTACTTTTATTCCTGAAGGATTCCTGCAGTTATACATTAACAGTTGGCGGATACTAAGTCTTTTTCTAAATTGATTTACTTCAACTTTGGAATCTGCACACCAAATCTTTTGGCATCAAACTTTTTGTGTGACCCACCCCAAGGTCACATTTGTGCCCTTTGAAAAAATGAAATTGTTACCACATGACTATTAATCAGAAATTTTCGTGTTTGACACTTTGTCGTTTTGGCGACTATTTTGAGAAACCAAGTTCTGAAAGATTTTTTTCCAGTTTATTGACTTCTATTATTCTAGTAATTATTTTATTGCTTCATTACACAACAAATAGTAGTATATTTATGGACACAACCGCATGGTACTAGGTGTTTTAATTCTTTTTTTAGTGTGACGCCCACTTGGGACATGTATTTGATGACGGACCAAACCCAACAGGCCTTCGGTACTGCATTAATAGCACGTCGATCAAATTCCAGTCAAAATCTTAGTATTGACTAATGATCAATATGATTTTTTTAATGCTCAGTGCGAATTGTTTCGATTTTGAATTGATAGTTTTGTGCTACTGATTATATACTTACTATTCCACCTTCCACTTCGAATTGATATTATATACAGATGTAGTTAGTTTAGCAATACTTTCCATTTTAACCTACAAAAAGATGTGGATGAATTACTATCTCATTTTGTGATGTCAAGGTCGGTCACAATCCCTCTAAGGTTCCACCGATGTGTTTGGGCAGAAAGTTAATATACAAAGGGGGTGCCCACTAGAAAACCAGTAAATGAAAAAAATACATATACATTCTAAATAATAATTACAAGATTTATATTTGACATACAAACAAACAAAAGTATTTTCATCACAAGTGTTCAAAATGGCGGAATTTTTTATTTTGCCAAACTCATCCCTGTTTATTGTGACCTCCTTAGAATAATAAAAGCACTACATTTAGTGTAAATACCTATTTATTTATTTAGAAATATATCATGCAGGCCAATCTGGCATTATCACATGGCAAACTTTATATGTACACATATAATAATCAAAGAAAGTAATGGCATTTTAGAGATCAAAAAAGAGTCAAATATAACAAAGGTTCACTTTTGTACACTAAGGATCGAGTTTTTAAAAGAGAAATGTTCTTGAATCAACCGTCGAATCTGGGAGTTTGTTCCACTGTTCGTGTGTTGTTAAGCAAGAAGTATTAGTCGGCTGGAATGTCCACTAAATTGTTCAAGATTTTGTAGCACATAACAAGAGTAGCATTTTGACATCTTGTTTGAAGAGAGGGCCAATTAAGCTCACTTAACATGGCTGTTACGCTACTTGTGCGACGATAGTCATTAGTACAGAACCTTGCAGCTCGATGTTGAATCATTTCAAATTGTTTAATATGGGATGCTTTGTATGGGCTCCAGACTGATGAATTGCAGTGCTTTGTCAGTTTAGACCCTAGAAAAATCATCTCTTTTACCATTTCTAGTATCTTCTCCGTCTATTTGGAAGTCTTTGTCATCTTTTTCATTTGTCATAATTTTGTCTTGTTCACGGTGGGGGCTTAAGGCCACATTATTCGCTTGCACGTTTGTTATCTTTCAATAAAGTTTCCAGGCCTTGTCTAGTTTTTGACAAAAGGAATGTGTCATCGGTGTACCTCAAGTTGCTGATTTTTAGTCCACCGATATGAAATCTTTCATTGAAAAGGCAGAACGAAAGAATACACCCATTCCTGACTCCTTTACCGATTTCAAAGCAGTCTGTTATTCTAAACTCAGTCCTCATACAAGTTTTCTGATCTCTATAGAGGTCTATAAGAAGATGGATTAGATGTTCTTGAATGCTTATTTTCCTAAGAATACACGAGAGAAAGTCGTGATCGACACAGTCAAACGCCTGGTTGTAGTCGATGAAGCAGATGTAGATAGCCTTTTTCTTCTGCTTGTTTTTTTCCAAAATTCTTCTGATGTTGCAGATGTGATCGCGAGTTCCCCTACCTCTTCGCAATCCGGGTAATTTTTCATTCGATGGTGAATAATTTTTAGAAATATTTTGCTACAATGTAAGATAAGAGCGATGGTCCTGTAGTTGGGGCAATTCTTTATGTTGCCTTTTTATAGATGGGGACATAGATCGACTGCTTCCAATCTGTTGGCCACGTCTTGGTCTGCCAGACGTTTGGTCAGAGTGTGGTCATTGTTGAAACGTTTGATAAAGATTTTGTCGATGCCTGGAGACTTACCAGTGAACAGCTCCTTGACTGTGTGAATTTGTCCAACATTTGTTGTATTCCCTTGAAAACAGATTTCATTTTGCCGTAAGATTTGCCATTTTCAATCTGTCCACAGATATCTATTAAATTTTTCTCTTTACCTTTGCGAACTTTTCTTTGCAACTGTCTGCTCAACTCCCTAATTCTCTCCATGCTGGCGACCTTGGCTTTTTTTCTGCGGTCGTTGGCAATTTGCTTTGCCTTTCCCAAAATTCACTTGCCTTTCCTTGGTTTTCTAATTTGAGAATGATGTTATTTCAGAGTTCTTCGGGGGTCTCAGTTTCAATAGATAACTCAACAATCACTTTGTATTGAGTGTCATAACTGATTTGTCTTGCTGGTTTCCTTTTTATTTGCAGAGATACAAATAATAAATTCAAATTTTATCGGATAACAACAAACTATTACTTTAAAATTGAAATGAGCAAAAATGTGCTGTGGTAACTGTGTTATTTATTTGGTAAACAAATGTATAGTGGTCACAATTGCACTGATTGAGAATATAGAGATAAAATGGGGTGGATATTTGTTAAGTTGACACTTTTAAATTACCTTGAATATTTGGTGGCATCTCTTTATGTATCCAAATATGCAACCAAAAAACAATATATTTTCGTATCATCTTTGCTATACGAAACTCTACTAGAGTGCTCTCAAGTAACACTTGCGAGAAATATGAATAAGTAGTATATTTGTATCAACGTATACCTGTTTTTTATTATAACTCTTAAACACATTAAATGGCCAGTACCTGGCCAGCGCCTTTTAATAAAAAAAAACAGGCTTCCAATACTTTTCTTCTGAATATCATTTTTCTTCTTATGTAAAATTTGAAAATTTTCTTTACTTTCATGCTTTGATATGAAATATACGAACATTTTATATTGCTCAGGCAGTGATAGTGCCTGACTGATGAGGCCAAACAAGGCCGAAACAGCTGTCCTGGGCTATCACTTGCGAGTAATATAAATAAGTAGTATATTTTTATCAAAGTATTCCGGGTTTTTTTATTATTGCTCTTAAGCATATTTTATAAACACCATCACCTTTTTTCGTTTTGAATTTTTATTTATTATTTTCTCTTTATCACACAAAATTCACAATCATTTCAGGGCTGTCTAAGACCACGTCCACCTCGCCACGAAGTCTTCGCTGGAACTCGGTCTGTGGCACGAACATCAAACTGGAGTCCAGCGTATCGGCCTCCCCATCTCGCCTGCTCGCCGGCTCCTCTGGCGTAGGCTCAGCCACACGCAAATTGCCCAGTTCTGTGTCCACGGCCATGCGCTCTTCGGCTGGCCTGGACCAGGCGCTTCTGTTCTCTGCACATCCTCTGCTGTCTGATGAGTTTCATGAGGTGAGACTGACATTTTGATGATTTCCCATCCCTTGAAAATCGAAGTTTTCAAAAATTGTCAAATTTAGATTAAATCTCACATACTACTTATAAGCAATATACTAACTTAACTATATTTTTTACAGAAATAACAAAAGATTATTTATTGATTAGCTGCATTTATTGATTTTTGTTGCTGAAATTCACTTGCCACAAGTTAATCGTAAACTTTTATGAGGCATGAGGGTTTTTGGGAACGATTGAGCTGGGTCTCTAGATTCGTTCAAAAATGCCATAAACACTACGAGTATACCACCTTCCAAACGGTCAGGCATTTCTTGAGCATTTTTATAATTCTTTTCCAGTAATGCCATTTATTTAGTTGTACAGTCATAATAGACTCATGCGATTTATTTGCTTGCTTATTAAATTTTGTAGTTTGCGCGTTCATCAATGGCCTATAATTTACGGTACTGCCTTTTGTTGATGGTGTGCTCCTACTCTCAAGGAAAATGGGTTTTCGTAAAAATAATTATTTTTGTTAAAGTTATATATTTTAGGTATATTACTCTAAGTAGTATTGTGGAAATTATTATTATTTACCACAAATCTGTAATTGGAAATTTAGCAAAACTGATTTTTGTTTTAAACATTTTTTTTAGATTTGTCTTAGTTGTGATCCGGAGGGCATTTCTGCGGTCCGTGGTATCTTTATAATCGGTCTGGTCGAGCGCATCACCAGACCAGGCAATGACGGCGGAGCTGGAGGGCTGGTGTTGCCCTCGAGTGGGCTGCACATGCCCTGCTCCCATTGGCTGGTCACCAGTGACGGCAAAGTTGTTGTCAATGGCCAAGTGAACCAACTTGCCTATGGCGGAGGAAGTTTGCAAAAAAATAAGGTCAGTTCGAATTGTTTTAATCAATATGGCCAAGGATGTCTATGGATTTGGGAATTCAATCTAAACTGTTGATTTACGCGATTGTTTTAGTCATAGAGTAATTAATGATTATTCTGTGGACAAAGTTATCAAAAAATATCAATTTATAGTTTGGTTTTGAGCCATAGATTACTTCTGCACTGTCTAATGATTTCTATGTCATAAAAATAGTCGTGGTGAATGCAGTTTTCTTTTAGTAAGTGATCGATTTGTTTTATAGATTGTAAATTGTGTACTTTACATTTAGTTAGTTTTTGGAGAAAGCTGCTCCTCATAAGAAACAATATATTGCACCTACAATCAAGCCCACAAAACGTTCAATGATTCTCTGAACAAATTGTGACAGTGCCATCAACTGCTGCCAATCCCAAAATGAATTGTCTCATAAACTGTTCAATACATTTGTTGTTGTCAGGCGGGCTTCGGATTAGCTATGATCCATGCTGCAGCATCGAGTGATGTTATCACGGTATCTAAGAGCCATTTTTACTGTGATCCGCGAATTATAAGCTATATTTCGCAAATACTACTTTTTAGTAGTATCAGTACCTCGTGATCACCATGGGAGGCAGCACATCTGGACCGCAGGAGACAACCTCTTCACGGTCTTTGGGCTTGGACAGGCTCTCTTGGGGACACCTTACCACTTTTCAGGCGGGTCGGAGGTGGGTTGTCTGGTCCCTGAGCGCTTTCCGCCAAGTAATTTAAAAGTGTTTCACGACCGGGGCTCGAACCGGGTACCTCCCGATCCGTAGTCCAACGCGCTACCCACTCGGCTAAGCATTTGGCGGTAATATTTTTACATTCCAAATGTTTAGATTAAAACTAAAGGCTAAATCAAATGATGTATGACGATAGCAAGTAAGCTTGGCTGCTTTCATGTTTTCAGGACGTCAAACTGGGGTTCCCTGCCTTATCACATTGAGTCTGGTCCTCAACTCCAGTCCCTTTTCTGCAGAGACGTGTGAGGACACAGCTGTAGCATCTCTTGTGGTGCTACAGAGTCTCCTGGGATATCTTCGGATATGAGAGGATCATCACAACTACAGGGCATGCCTGACCAGCACCGTTTCCTGTGAGGCTTGTGCAGTGTTCCTCTCTTCTGTTTCATCTATGCTGTGCGCTGTTTCGGCCGTCTGTTAAACTGCATCGATCACCCCTCGAGTTTGATCTTAACTAAGACAAGGAAGTAGTTTGGTTTTAAAATTCAAAGTGACCCATGAGCTATACCGGTCCTGACTAGGAACAATAACAACAACCCACTCAGCTCCCGGCTGCTCGACTCCCATATCGATTTGGTCCAAGGTTCCTGTGTAAAATAATTATTTAGAGACACTTCAAAACGCGGTTGCTTCGGCGACAACCCAGAAAAAATGGCCCCTGCTGTATCACATCTCAGTAGTACCTTGATGAATATTATCGCGAATGCATCTGAACAGCGCGGAATATTCCTTGGACAATGGTGGAGGCTCCTCCGGGAGGACCTGTTGCCAATATCGCGTAGTCCAGACCAACTCATCGGTCTCCCAATCCGACTGTTCGGCTGAGCAATCCGACGTCGGATATTGGGTGTAAAAGTTGGCGAGCAGGCGACAAGTGTTGGGATTGTTTGGACACGATTTGTGATAAGATTGGTAGAACTTCTCTATTTCGGGGATCATTTCTCTCTGAACAAGAATCTGAAACACAGTTATTGACTGCTATCAGGAGACTGTATATCAATGACATCTAGCCTTTCGGACATTACATACATCTTCAAAAGTAGAATACCAATCCTCTGAATTGTACCCAAAGACCTTATAAAGTTAGACTGGAAGGATTACTTGTTTAAAAATCGATTATTGTTTACAGTTTAGTCTCTGTTTTCTGATTGGCAAAAAATAAAGAGGTTACCATTGGGAGCCTCAAAAAAAGTTAGAAAATCATGTATATTTTATGCTTTTTAAATATATTACAGCTTTCTTTAATTATATTTAGTTATTTTAATGAAATTATTACAATATTTTTGAACACCGATACCAAATAGAGAAAAAGATCGAAATAATATTAACTTTTTATTCTTAGATTGAGGCTCGAAATGGTGACAATAACTAGTATTTATTTCATCGATAAACTGCATTGTACACCATTTATTAAATAATTAGAACTATTTCCCTCAAATATTTGAGTAATTTTCATTATTTTTTGGCATCTTTTTGTAAATCAACCTCTATCGAGAAAGTATGGTGGCCATCTAGAATACAAAGTACCTCCTTACCTCCAACCAAAGACTAATGAATTTTTAATATTTCGTAATAAAACAAAAGGTAATTAATCGTCGCTGTATTAATACAACACCACTGAATTTTGCCAACCATAAGCAAAGTAACTACAAAGCAGCGATAACAAATTCTGCCTATCCATCTTACTGCTCCATCTAGCCTCTGAAAGTATAGTAGGTATAATTGAAATCTGTGATTTTATACATCAAAAGTACGGAGAGTCTTCAACCCGATGCATTTCTATGTACATTAACTGTTAGCTCTATCGATAGGAGGGGTAAAAAGGGCCATTCTGCCGTCTCAAGGAAATAGCAATTTTCCAAAAATTTATTTTTTGCATTAAAACAAAATATGTTAGAAGTAGATTGAATATTGTGTTAGCATTGTCAACGGATACCCATTCAACTACCTTAGCCCGTTCTGGCTCCGCGGGGGTCTAATTTATGCAGAAGCAAACATTTTGCACTTACGTCAACAAAGGGATCTGCAAAGATGTCGCAAACACTTCCAGTCTCTAGAAACTGGTCGAGGATGTAAAAGGCGCCCAGTGCATTGTCCGCGCGGGTCTCATTATCAGCTGTCTGAATATTGCCAGTGAAATCTGAAGAAAAACAGCACTTCCAAAGTGAAATTGGTCATCAAAGATAAAACTATGTGCAATCATTTAAAAAATCCTTTAATATGTCGCGGTGGTGAGAAAAGTTAGTGATAAATTTGACAGTCCATTTATAAATCGGATAAACTTGTGGTTGCCGTTCCTATTTCACTAAGAATCCTAAAAAAATCTCGAATGCAACCATTATTTTTGGTCATAGATACAAACCCAAAGATTCAAATTTTGGGATTTCACATCACTAATGAAGCAGATAGCCTAACTGCAATTAACATCAGATTGGGAATTGCAAAGGCTGTCACGCAGGACCCCTGATAGAAACGTGGAAGAGCAAAGAGCTAAGCACTTTGAAAAGGTCAAACTGGTTGCAAGAGGAAAAGAAACTAGAAGCATTCGAACTCTGTGGTTGTGGAAATGAGTTCTTCCAGTGAGTTGGAGGAAAAGAAAGACAAAACAAGTCTATTCGAGCAAACGTCCATGGGCCTGGATGTAAAGGGAATTTTAGAAGCGACTAAGAAAAGGAAAGTCAAGAAATATGAACACTGGAAACGTAGGGAGGATAGCTCAGTCCTCGCAGCAGTGGAAAGTGATGTTGAAGACGTCATCATGATTGGTGTGAGAACGTGAAGGCCGGGAGAGGCAGCACGGAGAATGGCAGACGTTGTGCCATCAATAGAAATATCAACGACCCTTCATAGGGTCATGATATACTGAACTGAAGGGAACAACCACCAAAGGGTTAAAACACCCAACAATTAGACAAATTTTGGCATTAAATCTTCTAGAAAGTTTCAGGGTATTAAATAATTTGGATCCAAACTCCCTGAGGTTCGTGTGCTAAAAAGTTGGTAAATTGCAAAAGCTACCACTAGCACCCTAACACAGAATTCTACTATCGTTTCTGTTATTAAACAAAAGCAACAACTATGTACATATTTACCATCGTCGCTAGCAGCACAACTGTTGACTGATTTCTTCCAGTGGACCCAGCGGATGACTCCAGTATAAAGCAGAGTTAGTTGGTTCAATGTGTCCAATTCAGGTTGAGTGTTTCTGCGTGGTCTGATGTATTTTTTCGTTATCTAGCAAAAAATCAAAATATAGCTATCAGCTACAAATCGAGTTCCAGGTCACTTCTCTTAATTTATAAAATAGTTTGATATGGGCATTGTGAAAATAACGACATATTATCCTAATGACGGCAAGATTATTTACCATTCTTTTGTGTCTAGCCCCGTGGGAAACAATCTTTTAAACAGATAGTCTAAAAACAGTAAGAACCAAATCCAATAGTATTCAGATAACCATGGACGGGGTTAAGGTGGTCCACCATCCCCCAAGCTTCTTTGATGCGCAATACAGCTAATGTCGGAGCTGATTAGCCTTAGCCTCTCATGAAGCAAGACCGTCTGTGCATGGTGAAGAGCCACATCCTCTATGAGGTAACCCTGGTGCAACAGAAGACGGCGGATCTAGAGTCCACCACTCGAATAAGGGTCCCCAAACCTAAGACGTTCTCACCGTGTTTAGAGGCTGAATGGCCAAGCGCAATTGGTCTCAAACAGGAGCAGTCGGATTTACTGGACATGTCCGTCTAATGGCTAGCATAGCCTATTGTCCCAGCCCCATCATGTGACTCTGATGGGTCGTAATTCTCTCCGTTAATCATCTCTTAGCTGGTGGCAAAAAACGGTTTACTACAAATCCCACTGGCAACCACAAATAGTATCTCTCCATACACTGTAAATATGGAGGTTACACGTTGGGTTCTCCAAGGTGCAATGGGTGCATATCAATCCCCAAGGCCTTCCCAATCATTGGCTACAGCAGACATTGCCCTTAGTGCTACTTGCTATACCCACACCACACTTAACTCAGATCACTTACAAATCACAATTCATATTCCGATGAAAGATACAATAAGCACAAAGAAATCAAATCTAACAAAGCATACATACATCAACTTCCACAAAACAAACTGGGTAAGCTTCACAGCAGACTTAGAACAACTAATATCCCCACTAGCAAATGCTAAATTATGTTTCGTCATGCAATTCAAATAGCAGCTAAACAAACATTTCACTCCAACTCTGAATGAGGAAATTATACACTTAATTCAGGTTAGGGACAAATTACGAACAACAGATCCATCCAACCCAGTCATCACCAAAATTAAAACTAAGATAACACAGGCCATAAACAGCCACAAAAAAGAAAAATGGCATAACCATATCAGTACATCGGATTACAGATAAGCATCAAAAACTCTTTGGAACACCATAAAACACATTAATAACAACTCTCAACAAAAACATCCAAATACCTCAATCA
>JAUYWI010094575.1:0-11980 GCA_034780595.1 Parotoplana pacifica | reverse complement strand
AATCTGTAAATTGTATCTTGTAAATTTCTATGTTTGATAATTGTAATAATGTATAAATAAATGATTTATATCTTTCTGAAATTTTTTTAGATGGGGGCACAAATAATTATGGGATGACCTAATACTGTTTTGTTTTATGCATTACCTATATACACCCTAAGCAAGTTCTAACATTGCCCCCTTAGATTTTAACATTATATAATGTAATTTCTAACAGTCACTCTGAGACAAGTATATGACCAACAAAGTTAAAATTTTCATACAGCCACTCATTAGTCATTGGATACTATTACAAAATGTTTGACTTGTCTCACAGTGACTGTTAAAAATTAAATTATATAATGTTAAAATCTAAGGGGCAGCATTATAACTTGACAGGGGTCTATGTACCTATTTATGGTATAAAGAGAACCAGAATTTTATGTAAAACAAATAATGTCTGCTTTTGCTAATTTTTGTACACTAACTTGCAATATAGATTTATAAATAACTGATAAATGTTCTGATTTTACTAATTTTTAGCTTAAAATTCTAAAAATTTAGATTCTTTACACATTAGTGCTTATTATTATCTATGTATTGGATTTCTAATTAATCTTTTAAAAAATTGAGCAAATTTATTTTTCATGGATGTCTTCTAGCAAATGAATCAATAATCGTCTCATAATATCTATAATCATAAATACATGACATCAATTATTATAGGTTCACAGTAAAGAATTATACAAACTCTTTTTCATTAGTGTACAGAAATCATGCTTATTTTCTTTTTTGATCAACACTTTGCATCTGAGACAAACCGTTGATCAATTTAATATCAGTTTGTATCTCAAAGAGACTAACTGTTATTCATAAAGAGATGTTGAAGAGGAGTTTGCCTCATTGAGAGACAAAATGTTGGTCAGTTTTAAATTTAAGATGTTGGAGTCTGGCAGCTATACTAGGTTTAATAATACTCTCTACTTTCACTGTGTAGGTGAATAATAAGAACAAAATCAATTTTTTGAAATGAAAATGTACTATTAAAGTAAAAATTAAATTAAACAAACTAAGATTAATAGCTAAGAAACAACCAGTGGGAAGCTAAAGTTACCTAATATTATTGAAGAAACCATTATTTAAATTCAGAGAGTTTTGAATACATTTAATAAATGCAGACTCTAAAAACATGATTAATTATTATATCACTACATTTATAAAGCATAGAGGTATTAGAAAAATCAATAAAATGACCCTTGTACTCATGTTAAAGAGCATAAAGCTTCTATTTTTAAATGTAATTCCCACAGTGTATTTATTGTTCATGCAATGGACACTGTCATTCTATTGATTTTCATAATACCTCTATGCTTTATAAATGTAGTGATCTGAAAATTAGGCATGTTTTAGAATCTGTTTTTATTTAATGCAATCAAAGCTCTCTGAATTTAACTAATGGTTTATTCAATAACATGTACTCCCCTCTAGCCCACAAAATAGGTAACTTTAATTTTTGGGTTGTTTTTAGCTTTACTCTTTGTTATAATTTAATTTATACTTCTACCATGATTATGAACCAAGTAGTTTGAAAGCTCAGTACATCCATAAAGTCTCTCTGCAGTCATGGATGAATAAAAAATTAAACAATTTAAATCCAAAAATCAAGTGATTCCTTAGATATTGTAAATAGGTAATGTAAAAATATGAATAAAAAATAGGTAATTAAACAATGAAATTTTTTCAAAAAATTTCAATAAATGTTAAATATAATATTCTAAAGGTCTATTGATTTTTTATTAAGTCACTGGGAGGAACTTTACAAACACACCACTATAACTTTCATTTAAAAAAAGTGATTTTGTTCTTATTAAATAATCTCTGTCACCAAAGTTATGGTAAATTTTGTTATGTATTATACCCAATATATACACATAATACATTGAATGAACCCTTTGAGTGATCTTTGAAGGCATAGGAACCATTTATGCAATGCAAGATTTGCCACTTTGTACATGTTTTGAGGTGTATTACATAACACAATTTGGGAACAGATAGTATGATTAAACATATTCTAACACCACACATAGCATGAAGTCATATGAATCAGTTTTACATTATAAAACCACCACCGATCAAGTTGTTTTTAAGCATTCATCAACTTGTTAGCTCAAATATTTCAAAATAGGTATCATTTATTTAAAACGTCAGAGCATTCATACCATTATCTAGAAAGAGCTATCTTCCAAAATGATTTCACATATTTGAAGATTTCAGCTATTTTTTGAGTTTATCAATCTTTAATATTGTAAAAATAGAATACCAACATTTGAAACATTAAATTTACTATTATCAATAATTTTGAATGGAAATCAAACACTTTTGAGCTTGAGTTGAATAGCAGTCAACAGTTAAAATATTATATTTGATTTTTTTCTTTTTTATGTATAATACAAGAACATAATCAAAATCTATTTTAGATGTTTGAAATTATTATAGGATACAGAACATAAGTAAAAACACAACAGATTATATATGTAGCTTAGTACCTACTAATAAATTCTGTATTATGTATTTAGGATTTTAGTTAAATCACTTTATCTGATAAAATAATATCTAGATACTTATAGATACAAATAGTAGGTATATAGCAATTAATTTTATTTTATACTCTTAAATTAATATAGATTTGTAGTTAATATGATGTATGAAAAAAGTTAAGAAAATAAAAAAAGTTATTGCTATTACACAGATTAAGAAATTTGAAATACAATTTTTTAAAATGGATGACTTTGTGACTTAAAACTTCTTATATACATATGATGTATGATTTATTAATAATTATGACCTTTTGCTGTTATATAAATTATTTCATAATCATCATAAAGAAAGTAATTAGAATTATGAAATTCATTTCTTTAGCTAAATTGTATACTGTCAAACAATTGTTATTCGATTGTTTTTAGTATCCAGTTGCAATTTTTGGAAACCATTACCAGCAACTCTTCTAATTGCTCAGTAACCAAATGACAAGTATCAGCCTCAGCTCAAGAGGCAGTAGTGCCAATGAGCCAGCTAATGTACTCCAAAGACCCACCTCTGCTCGAACACAAGATGTGAGGCACCTTCTTTCAAGACAGTTTGGTGATATCTTCATGAGAGATATCATTGACCCACAAACTCTAGAAAATCTCAAAGTCAGCCAAGGAAGTGACGATTCTTATCACGAGCATTATGTGCAATTGTTGCTAAAGGTAGGGGACTTTATTTTACTTCTACAGTAGATTATCAGGAGCTTTGATTAATTTTTAACTGAATGAAATGTTTTGAATTTAGTTGAAATTCTGTTTCAGCAATAACACTTTATGGAAATATTTCTTGTATACCTAGTTGTCGATTTTTAAAAGCAGTTAATCATTAAAATTCTATTGTTGTATCTGCCAAATTTCATGAATAATCTAACAAAGTCAACAGATTTTTTCATGGGAGTCATATTTGAGGAAAAACACTTAATCATTGCAAAGCCTATAAAATAAAACTCGCCCAATTAAGAACTTAGTGGTGACAAAATGTCGGTATTTTAGTAACTAGAAGAATACATTTCCAAATGTGCAAAACACAATGACGTGCAATACAATGACGTTATATTTGATTTTTCAATCAAAATAAATTTGTAATTCTCGGCATTCTGAGAGCTGCCGTAGTCATCGATGCCAACACAAACTCCTAATTCTTTTGAATAATTGAATTTATGCTGCTTTTATTTCAATGCTGTCTGTGTTCTTTCAGGTGACAAGTGAGCGTCAGCAACGTCTCGATCTGTGCGATAAGTTGGAGCGCAGCCTCATCCAGGCCAAGGCAAAGGCCACTTCCGCTGATGAAAGAGAGCTCAATCGAGTTCGAGCAAGAACTGATGGATCTGTAGAAATTCCTGCAAGTATGTTACCCAATGTACTTACTTGTAACGGGAGGTTCTTTCTCAAAGATCTTTACTATAAACAATCAATCAAGAAATAATGCGGTCGACTATAAATAATTAGACCAATCGTTGGAAGATTTGTTTCCAGAAGCAAAACGAAGACAAAACAAAAATGAAAATTTCCTTGTTATATTCATTGAGATATGGCCTAAACATTTTCAAAAGCAAGTTATTGTGGTTAGGGACAACATCTCATTTGAAAATTAAAATTGTGATTTTATTTATTGAATTGAAAATATAGGACAATTTGTCCAAAGTCTATTTGTGGGATATTATGTACTTTTATCCAACTCACAACAATTTATTTCTCATTGACACTTTGAAAATAAGACTATGCCAGTTTTTACAATGAGTAGTCCTATTTTTGTATTGCCCTTGACACAGTCGCCTCTCATCTGCGCGCGTGCCTGGACAATGATCTGCTGCGTGACAATAGTCTCATATGTCCTCAGGACCTGTCCACGGCTGAAGCGCCGCCCGTACCCATGCCCTCATCCTCCAGGGCTAGTCTACACAGTGGAGGCAGTAGAGCCAAGTCGGCCTCCTCCTCCATGTTGAGGCTATCACGTGCAGAACAGGTGCCCACTTCTGCATGGACTGAGAAGAGGAGCAGAAGGAAGTCTAGTAAAGGTAGGGTCAGCATAGGAAATACACCGAGTGGCCACAGAAATTGTCATTATGCTTAAACTCTCGATGGCTGTTGGATAAAGGATTTCCATTGTTATTGGATTATAATTTTGTTATCACAACTCTCCTACTTTACACAAATCTGTGAATTGTAGCTACGACTCCACCTCCGTCAGCCTCATCGAGCCAGGCAGAGTGTGAAAGCGAATGCGATTGGCCGGCGGATCAGGCCAATGAGTGCCTTGTAGTGCCGCCCCCAGGTCGCATCCCAAGTCGTAAATCGCACTTGTCAGGCAAGCAAAAGAGCGCCGAATCATCGCTGCGAGCGGCGCAGTTGCGCAAGTTGCAGAACAAGAAGAATCGGTTCTGGCAGGAGCAGCTGACTGGGGAGGATCGGGAGCAAGACAAGAAGGAGCTGAGCTTCCAACAGAGCAAGGTGAAACGTTTTTATCTCCCACATCTGTGCAAATTGCGTTCTATGCATATCATGAAGAATTATAAATGGTTCTTAAATTTAATTTGATTTTTAAATAAATATTTTTCAAACTATCCTATCTTACTTATTGTTTCAGAGAAGTTTGGTAGATCTAAATGAAAACGTCACAGAGAATAATATCTAGTTTTTTAAATATGTTATTCTATTGGTTATTTGTAGGATCTATTGAATTTAGACTTGTAAAGTACTATAAATTTTTATAAATCATGAAGATAAATTTGAAGTTCAAGAAGATAAAGCCGTGAAAACCATGGAAAAATGCAATAGTGAAAATTTTAAGAGCAACATTATCAGTGAACAATCTACCACTCAAGTAGAGGAACACCTGACATCAAGAAGACAAGATAACCTGAAGGACGAAATGCAATGATACAAACGATATTATAAATAGCCAAAACCATTGGATACAGAAAAAAGATACACCCAACAAAACCATGGATAACGGATTGGATGATTGCGAAAATGGAAGATAGGACGAGAAGTAAGGCAGAGATGTACTTCTATGTCTGTTATCACCACTATTATTCTCAATCTATAGGTCCTAAATGCATGATGAATGAAACATTGGACATGATGATGAGGGCTTTAAGATAGATGGCGAGTAATACAAGAAGTACGATTTGCAGATGATCAAAGGACAATAGCAGACACTGAATAGAGACTACTACAACTCATAAATAAACTCAACGATAGCTAAACAAAATTAATATGAAGAGCAACGCAAAAAAGAAAATGAGACAGGTAATAAAATATCAAGAATAGGAAACGACCAAGTCAACATTACTCTGAATGGTCAACAAGTAGAAAAAGTTAAGAAATTCAAATAATTGGGAGCAATAATTACTTCAGACGGAAGATGTCAAGAAGAATTTGGAATTTGAATAGCAATGGCAAAGACAGCATTTACAAAAAGAAGAGAACTTTAACCACCACAGTTTGAAAGTAGAAACAAAGAAGAAAGCAATGAACACGGTAATCTGGTTCTTAGACGTGGACACTACAGGAAAGCCATAAGAAGAAATGCGAACCATTTGAAATGTGAATATGGAGAAGAATGCAGAAAATCTCATTGCAAAACATGACAAATGAAGAAGTCTTAACGGATATCAATGAAAGAAGGAACTTACTAAATACAATTATCAAGTGTAAGAAAAATTGGATAGATCACAAAAAACAGTCATTGAAGGCAGACTTTTAGGACACAATACAAACCTAGGAAAATGTTAACGGAGTATCATATTCAGATCTTAAGGAATTGGCACGTAATAGTGAAAGTGAAATCTATAGACATGGACATGGAACAAGGCAGAGAACAAAATAGAGAGAACAACTAAATGAAACGCAATCAAATTACAATATTTTTATGAAATGTTATTCTTCACTGCGACATTTACATCCGACGAAGGTGCAAATAATAAAAGTACAATGTGACATATCGATTATTGCACATAATGTTTGAAGTAATTAGGACAGCACATCTTTTATTCTTTTTGTGCTGCTGTCTATTCAGGTGGACTTTCTCAAGAATCCGCGCTTCGTTCTTCCCTACTCCTTCGAGGGATCAGGCACTCTTCTAGAACCTCCAACACGGATGAAAACCTTGACGCCTCTCGGACAGATCACCAAAAGACTGAAAACTATCTTCCTGGCCATTCCAGAGGTGATACGGTTCACCGAGTACGAGATTGGATCAGTCTATGAGGTGAGCTGATGATTCTATTGGATTGATTGCAACCTACGATGCCTAGTACCTTTTTGAATATCAAGCATATATCTTTGTCAGGAATGTAGATATCTTTAAAAGAGTTCTAGTTCAGTCTGCTTAGTTATAATTTGCGCAGTTAAAATATTTTTTATACAATAAATGATTTTGATTTACATTAATTCGTTTCTCTTTTTTATCACGTGGTCTTTGTTTCTAGCTGACCCTGGAACTGAAGAATATCTCAAGTGCATTCCGAAACGTACGTGTGATACCTCCAAAAACTAAATATTTCTCCATTGGATTGGGTAAGTGAGTTAAATTAGATTGGGAGTATTTCTGTTGTAGTTTATTTTGCACGTAAAGTAACCATATATTAGGCCTTAACCAAAAACAGAAATAAATTATTTTGCTTTAATTACCGAAATTGTAACTTTTGTGTTAGTTGCGTTTAAGTAACATAACATTGGAACTCTATCAGTCTTTCCTGCTGTGCATGAATGCATCAAAACCTATGTAGAAGAAACAGAGCGTTGATCCACCACCAATCAGGGTATGCGTCTGTCTCTGTTCCAGGTCAGTTCCCAGGAGAGGGCAATATGATCGCCCCTGGAATGTCGTGCAAGTACACCATCCGCTTCTCCCCCGACTCCCGTGGTTACTTCCAGGACCAGGTGATCGTGGAGACTCAGGACAAGAACAATCCCATCCGCATCCCGCTGATTGGCCAGCAGCCAAGACCTGTTCTTACTGGTAGGTGATGACTTTGATGATCCCATTGACAGCTGGATGACCTTGGCTGACTTAAATAAGAGCTCGCTAACCCTTTTATTTGTGTATAGAAAAGATAATAGAAACATGATGCTGCATTGTCCAGTACATATCGACTAACGATTTCTTTTGCTATACATACAAATAAAATGGATCCTATTGTAATTATCTTGAACAAAATAATTCAGAATTTGAGCAGTTCTGCCCAATCACATTTTCAAATGTGTCTGTCGCCCCATTAATTTGTAGGTATGTTTATTTTCCTGTTGCAGTTCCTTCTGTGTGGCAAATTGGAGAGGCTCTAGTCTTTGGAAGTAAGGTTATTCGCTATGAAGTGAAGAATAGAGGAGGTAAGGCCAAATTCGTCCTACTCTCAGATGATGCCTGGCCCACTATGAACTTTAAGGTGGGTATGCTTTTGTAGCATAATAATAAAATAGATTCTAACCACCGATTTCAATTATTACTCTAGATGGAGCACTTGTTTTCTTTTTGTAATTAGTCTGCATTTTAAGTTTAGGTTCCGAGACTCCCAGAATGCCTACAAGCTGTTAATCTTTTTGGGAGTCCCCCTCTCTCTCTTTGTGTTCTGCACCGAAGGTGGGACGATGTCTTTAATTGCTATAATTGTCTATAATTTCTATTTTTACCGGTAGCTGTATTACATAGACAACAACATTGATTGTTCCATTTAGTGTAATAAATAGAAATTGGTGATCCTAATTCTTTGTAGCATATAGAATTTATTCTACATAATTGAAATCCATGTTGATTAAGTATCAGAAACAACACATTTGAACGTCGTTGTTTTTGTTATTCGGTAGATTAAAGCTCCTTGGTTCTGATATAAACAGTTTTCATATGAGAAATAACTAAGTCACCTTTCTCTTTAATTTATATTGGTTGCTAAGCTATTATATAAACTACTTATATTCAATCAATCAAGGATTTGTGTTTTTCCACCCTTTAGACTGCGGTCACTTCGGACACTCTGGTTTTGCCTCCTTTTCTGATTCGACCAGCATTGTTTGAGCTGAACAAGAACCAATCCATATTTGTGGAGGTGGTGTTTATGCCCGTGGGACTGGATCACTATGAGCAACAGTTCGTCATCTTGTGTGATAACTGCCACGTCAAGAAGTTCAAGGTCACAGGTAGGGATTTGTATAGCACTTGATTCATTGCGGGCTTCTTATTCATAGTGATTTGAAGCTTTTTCATTTGTCAATAGTAGAAATAACCTTTTTAACACACCTAATCCTAAACGCATAATAGAGAGGGAGGTGTTATATAAGAAAAATATATTTTCAAATAATTTAGATAAAGTGAAATAAAAATAGACAATTGCAGTGACATTAAAACAGACGTTGACCTACCTTTATTGTATCTGCTATGTAATTGCCAATGTACATACATATTAGGTATGTTGTCTGTGCTTATTTATGTTCAGGATCTGGGGAGCTAGCCAATGTAGAACTGTTTCAAGTGGAGGGAGGACTGTCGCTGCCAAACCCGGGAGAGATTTGTGACGTGTCAGCCTCTCATTTGATCAGATTTGGTGACCTGCACCCTTTCACTTACTCGCAGAAAAAGGTTGTTGTCAGCAATAACTGGTGAGGAAATTTAATTACCTACCTAATATTTTTCATGCTACAGAAAAATAAAATTGTTTTACAAGAAGCCTATCTATTAAAATATTTAATTATAACTTTGATTGTATATTCAAGTCACGTAGACCTGCCCTATTCATGGAAGGTGATTCAGCCGTGCTGTCTTCCACCACGAGATCCTTCTGATGATTCTGAGGAGTATGCCCCCAAAAACAGGACCCTGGATATTGAATCTGCCTTCAGAATTGAACCACAGAACGGATCTCTTAAAGCTGATTCTACCACGGAATTTATTGTGACATTTGCTCCCACTGAAGTAAGTAGCAATTTTATTTTCAGCTTTTCTGTGTTTACACTTTGCCCGTTGGTGTGACTAATGTTTCTGTTTCATTGTTGGTGGTCTATTTGTTGTTGATTTATTTGATAAGTATGAAGATCTACATAGAAGACGGGAGTTAAATTAGTGCCTGCAATATAAATATTTGGACACCTTTTCTGGACCACCCTGCAATTGGTAATGCGACTATCTTCCTACAAGAGAGCATGATTATCGGTATTCATAAAGGATAATTTTGATGATCAATTCATAGTGGAATCTATATGTAAAACGTTGCTGTCAATCAAAATGTTAATGAAATATTTTGTAAATTGACATTAGTCGTTTTCAAATATCCCAATTTAAATTGCTTATTGAAAGCGTTTTCCTTTGGCTAAGCGCAGACAAAAGCCTCATTTTAGAAACCGCGGTCCTAATATTACGCTTGTTAATGGAGTTACTTATTTTAATTCTTTTTATAACCACTGACGAGAATATAAAGCGAGTTTATTTTGTTTCCATTGTTTTGTTTTAAGTTAATGTGCAGCACAACTATCATCTTTATTACATTTAATTAAAATTTTATGTTGAGGTATATCTGCATATTATGACGAACAATGAAATAACATATTTGGCTGAACATAGTCTTCTATTTATGGGCCTTCTGTGTTGTAGGTGTCCTCCTATCACTCAGTCCTACATCTGGTGCTGCAGAACATCCCAGATATGGTGGGACCTGACAATCTCTCACGTGATGCTACTGCGCTCACCATCGGGGTCCCGGAGAGGGCAGGACAGGAGAACTCGGGCCTCTCCATCACTACGGACAGCAATGTTGGTCTGAATGACATCACGGGCCTGGAGATGGAGATCAAGGGCTCCAGTGTGTCCCTGGATGTGCAGCTGGATCCCAGGGCCATTGTGCTGGCAGGCAAGATTCTGATGGGAGTGACTGTGCGTAGACAGTTGAGAGTGAGTCAGTAATCTGAACTATGAGCAACATTTCATAAATGCTGACAAGGGCTACAATTGCAAATCTACAAAGCTTCAAGTCTATTTGTTGTACAAGACCTAAGGGAAACAATTAGTATAGACTTGTACTTAGTTTTAACAAACACATTTTACTTTTAGTTTTGCTAATTGTCGCACTTGTAAGTTTCATTTACTCAGCTTCAAATGATATACAAATGATATGCAACCCATTTAGCTCGAATATTGAGTGAATAGTTTTGTATTTACTGAAGTTTGGATGTTGATGTTGTTCTGTGTTTGGTTTAAGATCTGGAATAACAGCCAATGTCCCATCACCTTCTGCTGGGAGAGTCCTTGCGAAGCGTCCATTGTTGAGGTGGAACCCAGAATGGGACAGATTGACTCCGGTACTGAGGGCCTGGTTGACGTCTGTATCACAGGAGGAGAAGCAGGACCGCTTCAGCAAACACTGTTTTGTCATGTAGAAAATCTGGACACTCCGATTGCTTTTACTGTTGAGGCCGTTGTTAAGGTAACGATTCACTGTTGTTATTGAGTGTAGTTGATGAAAATATTTTTATTTTTTGTGAAGAGCATGAACATTTCAATTGTCATTTAAAAAAAAGTGGAACTAGAAGATTGTTATTTATTTTTAAAGGGCCCTCAACTCAACATTGACCAACCAGGTCTGGATTTCGGTCTGGTGCGCCTCGGTGAATCCTCCGTACGACCAATGGTGATCACAAATCCTTGTGCTATTCCCGCCAAATGGTCCATCCATATGAGTGATTGCAGTGAAGAGGTATGCTAACCACACTCCAATCGTTTCAGATTCTGAGACAAAACAGAGGAATCACCTTATAGAGGCTGACATTTATCTAAAGTTAAACTGAAATCAAATAATTTATAAAAATGTTTTATTGATACTTTTTAAAAGGTTTTTATGTTGTTTGGATATTCCCATAGTTACAACTTGATAGAGAAAACTCTCAAAACGTTGTGTCGTGTTCTTTGAATTCCCAAATAGAGTGTTTTAATAGCTACACCCTTTTTATTAAATTTACAGCTTGAAGTAAAGTAAGTGCTAAAAGTTTAGATTAGTTGACAATTTATAGAATAAAATTTTAATGCAGCAAACATTCAAAATAAGAAATAATATCTGTCAAGCCTTCGACAGTACAAACATCATAGTAATAAATGTAATCCAACCAAACGATGTGTAAAAATATAAATATGGCTTCAACATAAAAACAACATCCCTTCAAGATTAAATCAATACTATGTAATTATGTGCATCTTGTTCTACACCAAGCTGAAGCATGATAAGATGGTCAGTCAAGCTTGGTGATTGAAAATACCATCTAGTATATCCAAAATCCATGAAACAATCCGATCAGAAATGAAAAATGTAAAATAGTTAAAATACAAAACAATAACAAAAAGTATGGTGCGGTACTTAGGACCCTCAGCGGTGAGTTTCAACCAGTTTTATGTGTACACAACCGTCACTCTTCCCATAATCTAGTTATTA
>JAUYWI010094564.1:0-11980 GCA_034780595.1 Parotoplana pacifica | reverse complement strand
AATTATTTTTCTAAATAGATCTTTTACTGAAAACCTCAAATTTACGTTTTACGTCCCTGTAATTATTCATTATTTATGTATGCATATCGCCTTTTGTTAGTTATATACCAACTCTATGGTTATATATTTCACAATATTTTGAGAATAAGTTTAAATAAATTCATTTTTGCTCATTAATACATTACTAGTCTAACCAGGAATTTAACAAATAGTTCTAGAAAAACCGGGAATTTCATCACATAAATTCCGCACACACCCTGTAATAAGCTATTTTTAATATCGATTATTAAATACTTGCCCTGGTATGGTGGACCTCATAGACCAGCAACCATAAATGTGAAGCATGCCTTCCTAATTTTAAGCCTCAAATTTAAGCAAGATGGGATATTCTTTTGGATTTTAGAGCTATTTAAGTGATATTGGCCAAAATATCATTTCCCCCCAAAAATCGATATCAATAATTTTTTCAAAAAAGTTTTATGGATTTGTATTACTGAGTGCCTACACCTATTCACCAAATTTGAAGTCCATTGAATAAACTTTAATTTTCGCACCTGATAACGCCCGCCTCATTATTAATTTTTTTTTTCTGTTGATGAATCTTTCCAAGGAACCTGTGTACCCAATTTCAACCCAATCCCCCCTAAATCTACTGTCTTTATCAGATATGTAAATCTACCGACGGTTAATCTATCTAATCACCCACCAGGCCAAACACTACCTGCCTACGAAACATGTTATAGACCGGGCTGTTTTGTCCTGTCTCTGAATATTCCAGAACCAGCTCCAATTGACAACTTAACAATAAATTTTCTGAATTGAATTTTACTGCCTAATTTTCATTTCTTTTAAAATAACTTCATAGAAGCGAACCAGAAACTGATTATTTTCTACTTTAACTCTAGATTATTTTACAAATCAAATATCAATGAAATTATTATAAACGCTAGTAGTAACCAGATAGTATGTGCCATTGCCATTTTTGTACAAGGTTTCTAATGGGTTTTACAGTACAAGTTGTCTTAACAAGATTTTTAGTGTTTTTTAGCGAACATCAATAAAATGAGCCATGATTCAATAAATCAATAAGATTTTGAAAATATAGTTTTAGGTATATTCTTCTTAGGTTTGTCATACAAATGCACAATAAAATTTGAAGTAAACTATACGAAGTTTAATTTTTCGATCATATTATGACATCATAGAACCTAACTTAGTCTCATTGCATTTTCATCAAAAGAAATACTGGCAGTTAATTTCCCCAAAGTGTGTACTTCGATTTTTTTAACCTAAATCTATGTGGCCTTTAGGATCAAACTAAATCGGTATAATGATAAATAATAGCTGACATGCTTTTCCGATTTGTAGTTTTTCAACTATAGAATTTGATTAATTTTTTACATTTTAGATATATGAATGATCGAAATATAGCTGATAATTCGTTTGAAAATTGGTTAACTGTTATTGGTAGTCTACCTGAGGGGATGGTGCAATTTTTCTATTATGCAGCACGTTCAGTAGTTTTTGTACATGCCGGTCAGTTTAATTATAATCATCTATGTATATTAGCCATTATCGGGCACTTTACAAAATACTAAAAGAAGTAAAAATTTATGAAATTATACAAATTAATTTCTTTTCCAATTGGTGGTTTTTTACACAACCATTTTTTCAGAACCATGCTACAAAATATGTAGTATAATGGTCATAAAGCCACTGTCAGGTTAAATTCTAGATCTATTTGACATTATTGGGAATTGAGACTTGTGACATAGAAAATTTTCATGCTTTTATGAAAGATGGAATAATTTGATTATCTTTACAACACTCTACAATGCTCTTTACATCTCATTTTTCCAGATACCTATCCCCACTGGTATGAAGAAACAAAGGATAAACTGAATCGCATTTTGCGCATATTCGAAACTAAGAGTGGCGCCAGTTGCATTCACCTACTTCTACTCCTGCTTCATTTTTATGCTACACACGCTGATCATGAGGCTGTGAATGATCTCAAATCAAGGTCTGGCCGGTCTGTCTTCCCAGCATTTGAAATTGTACTAATTTACCTAGGTTTTATTCTTGTTTTAGGTGTTTGGCAGTTGGCATCAATCTGAGTTACTATCCTGACTCGTCTACCGTTGATTTGGTGATTGACCGTATTATCTCACACACAACTCCTAAGCCCAAAGAGTCCAAACAGATTCTGATCTTGAACGAATTTGAAACTGTTGACGACCGAACTTATATTTATCCTCCTAAACTTCTTTGGCGTCGTGAATATGGCCAGCTTTATTATCCTCTTGATCTGTTAAGTGAAGATCGTCTTATCAAGTAAATTTTAAATTTGTAGTGTTTTTTCTATTTATTTTCTGGTGAAGAAATGTAGTTTTAACCCCATAGAAGTCATAGGGTGAGGTTGATTTTACTTGTTGGAGACTACGAGTACAAATATTTGCTTGAGTGCACAGCTGTCTTTGAAAGAATGTTGCCACATAGTTTTATAATCATGCAATTGATAACGTGATGCCATCTGTCAACATTAAAATGATGTTTTAGGTGGTATAATTTTAGTAAAATGTGACAAATTAGTTATATATCTTTTGAAGAGCCCTAACATTTACTGTTTCCTGGATTGATAGCTGAGTTATTGCAAATAGGTTAAGTTCATCCACCAAATTGAAGCTATTTTTAACTATGACGGCATGCTCTTGACTGACCTGAAAATTGTCCAGGCTGATTGATCTCATGAAAGTAGATCTACAATCCAACAAGACTGTCTAAATCCTCGTCATTCATTCCTAGGTGATGGTGAACCAGTGTATTTTACATATGTATTTCCTCAAATGTTGTTATGTTTTAGAAACTGGTCAGTGGGAGATGTCTGCGCTTCTTCTCTTAACATTACTTTTTCTAAAGAGGGGTTCCTGTCGCTGGATGCTCAGTGTCACATGCCGCCAATTCCCAGAATTGTTTTAGACCCTAGGACTGGGTAAGAATTTTTTGTTATAGTATAGATACCGTACTTTTAGAGATGTCATATCCAAATGAATTCCATTTATTGGTCATTAAATTTTGTTCCTAGACATTTTTGATATGGACAGCAGTTAATATGTTATAAATTAGAGTTGTATGTATATTCTAAACTAAATGTTACAAATGAATGTCCCAGAGGTTAAGGAAAAGAGCAAGCTGGTACCCTGGAATACAATAAAAATGCTTACCTAAATTGAATGCCTTTTTCAGGTATTTTATAAAATCTATCTGAGATATACATCTTATTTTGGTTGTATTAATTATTTTGGTACCAAATGATTAGTATTTATCATTATTATTTCAAAGCTTGACTCTGAGAGGGACGACTGACTATCATAGCAAGACCAACACGTTTGCAGTTAACGATACCAAAAGAGAAGTTGCCTCTTTGTCATGTAAGCGCTTTTCATTTTTGGCACATTATTGTTTTTTTACAACGGTAAGTTTAATTTAATTTCCTTGTGACCACCTGTTATTCAAACAATTATCGATTAAATAGTATCTAAGTGTTCTTACACATTTTTATTGCTACTTGGTTATTTTCCTTCATTTATTCATTGACCACTTATTAATGTGTAAATAAAATTAGATATTGGAGTTTAGTAACACTGCGCTTGTCTTAGATGGTATTTAAGTTTAGTTACCAGGACTTCGATTGTCAAATCAATATTTAGAACATTCAGGTTACCGTAACAGACTTTCAATAACCGTGAAAGTTGTTAGCTCATAGTAAAGAGCTTTTAATTTTACATTCTAGATACTCTCTTAAAATCATATCTACTTTTCATAGATCAAATTGACTGAAGTATTTTAAAGAATTTTGTAAAATAACATGTCCAATGATCTTCCAAATTTTATCAGATACATATTTTGAAAAATTATTAAGTATCTAATGCTATTTCTTTAAAACAAGACACACTCTCCTAGGTTTTAAATTCAATTTTTGTACTAGGTACATATTTAAACTTGCTGATATTCAGTTACAGTTGAGTTAAACAAGTACATATGCGTTATTGTGGATTATTTCTCTTGACAGGTCGTGACTATCTACCTATATTTTGTTCATGTGTGATTAAATTTCATCTTTTAGTTCTATGTGGCTTAAATTATAGTACTACGGTTAAAAATATTTCGATCCGATTAAAATACAAATTGATGGAGAAATTTATTTTTACAATCTTAGCAATATTAGGTATTTCTAATCATTAAAATGTTTATCTAAATCAAAATAATGAAACATTTTATTGTACAAAAGAATTGAAACAATTTTTAAGTCAACAGAAACTTTTTTCACATTTTATGTATGCATCAACTTTAACCAGACATTTTGTTGGTCTTCTGGCTGTTGCTGCTGATTTTCCTGTCTGCCTTGGAGCCATCTAAGAATTAGAGTCCCTTTTGTAGTATGGTTTTAATTTCCTTTGTTTGTATACCAAAGTTATTTTGTGAATCGTTGTGACAATATCAGTTTGATATTTGAGATACTTAAACTGTCCTTCAATACTTACCCACTTTACTGAGATAAGATTATACTTTTATTGGTAATCTATGTATATAGGGTTGGCCAAAAAAACAGCGTGTTTTTGAAACAACACACTTATATTGTAGAGCATAAATGAATGGACTGTCTCCTCACAGGATTACCCCTCACTTTAGGCCTATTAAGTTAATAGTTATTACATTCCATTCATTTATGCTCCAAATTACAATATAAAGTGTGTTTTTGGTCAACCCTATATTTTATTGTTTTATTTAGTGTGCCGTCTATTATTTGCAATTTTCAGTGAATTTTGGTCCTCCGCAGCGTTTTCAACTGAGTGTTCAGGACGATGGCAGCGTGATCGAACTTCACTGTTTTGGTTTGCTAATGACTTGCTCTGCACAGCCTACGTCTCCTGTATTCAAAGTGCCTTCTAAGTTACCTCTTTATACCCTTTATTGGTGTGGTAGCCGGCAGCGAAATATCACAATCAACCTCAGCAAAGTTATTACGCAAGTTTTGATAAAAGTGAGTTTTGAAAAAGGTAATTAATCCCTTTATTTTTAATGGAAAAGTTTCATTAAATTATTATGAATCTTTTAGTTTTGGATTTATTATGGTATTGTAATTTCTACTAGTTTCAATAATTCTTCATTTAAGAATAAACTTACCTTTAAACAATAATTTCTTGTAGCGACTTCAGTCCGATCCAAAAATTCCACAATGTTATATTGACTGTTGTCTTTCGAAAAACAAACCTCTTTTAATTTCTACGGTGAGTAGTCTGTCAAGATATTTAATTCAATAAATTATTAATGAAACATATATTTTAAAACCTACTGTAAAGCATTTTATTGTATATCATTATAGATTGACAGACATACATTTTATCAATATTATGTTTTTCTTTGACAGTTTAAAAGACTTCATCCTTTACTAGAGCATCTAGATGCGCCTATTGATAGCAAAGAATGGCGTAAGGAGTTTGACTGTCACAGTAATACTGCTAGTTTGGCCTTGACACGCTTCTACCCTCTCAAAGGTGGTTGTGCATTGAACTTTCTATATCGATCGTTACATCATTATGATTCTTCATCTATGGCTTCTATTATTGTTGTAAGCAATGCAAAATATTATATAGGTACTTATTTGTTTCCATAAAAAGTCTGTACATTGGGTTATTTCAAAATTGGTCATAAGACTAAAACCTCTGTTGGTTTTGGATTTATATTTAATGTTGTACTGAACAAAAGGTTTAGATTACATTGTTTTTTATTTTAAATTTAGTTTTAGAATCAGATATAAACCTTCAAACCAACAGAATTTTTGGTCTTAAGACCAGCTTTGATTGTGAAATTAATTTAACAATATTTAATTAAATGGATATTTAATCATAAGTCTGAATATTTCTCGGATATCATGGCGGTACGGATTTTCTAATCCGGTATATAGAGGTCATTTAAATTCAATTGCCAGACGAAATGAGGCTAATTATAACCGACGAAGGGAAAGCATTCTCTACATTGGTGAGTCAAAATCAGATTGTACCGGAGCGTAGCGAGAGTCAATTCTCTTCTACCGAAGGAATGTAGAGAATGATAATGTAACTTTCAAATTTACACATGATTGTAGATCTATTATGATTTTATGTTCAAATTTACGTAGAAAAATTATTTTTCCCATTTCATCTCACATAAAATGTTATCTATGGAAATTCTCAGCGTCCAATTTACCTCCTAAATTGTACAAAAGTGCCGAGTACAAGTTGGAAAACATTGTATAAAATAAATATTTGATAGCATTTCCTACATTTATTCGGTAAAACAGAATTGACCCTCGCTACGCTGGGATACAATTCGATTCTACTTCAGGAATTGTAGAGAATGCTATTAAATATCGATGTGTTATATATATGTGATTGGGAATTTAAAAAATTAAACATATCTAGTAGACCAAACTGTAGACCAAACTTTCATATATTTTTAGATGTTGGATTACTCTTCAGTTGAGTCCTTTTCTCATCCACGTGTTATTGTATACGAAGAGAATGATCAGTAAGTACTAAATTAAAATTCTAACTTAGTGCTTTGAATTTTTATTTTATATTTTAATATTTTTTTTAGTTTTACGAGAGCCAAATATTTTTGTGATTTAGAAAAACGTATTTTCTTTAAAATCCAAAGAATTGTTGTTTGGCGGATACCTAACCAATGTTGAAACAAATCAAAGAAAATATGTATGTATCCAAAAAAAGTAATCAAAATGTTTGCCAAAAGTTGTCCATATTTAAAAATTCTACATATCTAGATAGGAAAAATGTTAAATTTAATTTCCTAATAAAAGATACATAACATACTGTTCCTACATATTATTTGGCATATCTAGTCGTTATGTGATAAATTATTAAATGTTGGGCCAAGTATTAACTCTAATTAGCTTTATCTAAAGTCAAAAATTTAGTCCACTGGTATCACCAAATAAAATTCTATCGGATTATGGTGTAAAATCTTTAAAATTCTCGACAAATCTTTCCAAGATACCTGTACTAAATTTTAGCTCAATCGGTTAATGGAAAGTATGAGGTTGATTTTTTTTCAGGCAACTTCTATGGGTTAATTGTGCATACACATCAGACCGGCCTTAGTATGGTGACCCTTGTATACTAGGAACCAGATATGCGATTTAGCTAATGTTCCGATATTTTGTTGTTAATGGCTTTTGAAGTCTATATGCTAAATTTTAACCACATAGGATTATTTTTAACTCCATGTATTTTATAATTATTTTAGTGATTTCGATTTTTTTAATAAATCCGTGATTTTAGTCTTGAAATTGATTCATTATTATTTTTCTCAAGGGACATGTATGCCAATTTTCAACTTAATCGGGCCTTAGGAAGTATGTAAACTAGAAATTGTCATTTTTTTACTTATGATATTATGCGGCCGCTAGCTAAGGCCCAATAGAGTTTTTTTTAATTGAGAATATTCTACATTTGACATAGGGCATGTACATACATGTGTACCAAATCGGAAATATGTTGGTATATTTCTCTAAACAAGTAGAATTTGATGTTACGCTAAAGCAGACACATAACTATTAATTTGATTTTTTATGTATTATAGACAATATGTTAATCATGAATACGAGGCAGATTTTCAAAACAGTGTTATTTTTCCGGCTCTGCTAAAGATATCAAATAATCCTAATTTCAAGTAAGTTGTCATCGATGATAGTTTCCTAAACTTTCTTGAATTTTCCTGAATACATGTTTAATAAGTTTAAGATTCTTAGCCAATGTTAAATTATTTCTATATTTTTTAGTCTAGTAATGATTCCAGTATCTAGCCAAAAGAATGTCAGAACTATTCGAACAATTAGTACTTTTGTAACAATTAATGACAACGTATACGCATATCTGCCTTATGATTACCAGTGAGTTTTTTTGTTGCTTTTTATCTTTGTACTCAAATATAGAATAAAAAACCTTTTAGTGGAAAAATATTCAATCTACAACATTTGGCTTTATAAATATAATCTATACTCGATGTTTGTGAGTGAGCTCGTGGTCTAGCAGTTATTAATCAGAATGTCCAAGGTTCGAATCCTACTCTGTACTGATGAGGAACTAATACTCCGAAACTCTTATACAGATGGATGTCCAGCTAATAAGAATGTTTAATTAATTGTAAACATATTCTTTTCTGGACCAAATTTAGTTTCAACATTTACAGAATATTAAATTACAGTTAGTCCCAAACGTTAAAGGAAATGTTCGGTCAATGCTGGTAGATAGTACTTTATTTAAGAATACTTGTGGTGTGTTTCGTTTTTCTAAATTTTGCTTATTTCTTTGGGGTTTTTTAAAGTATGACAAATTTTCTACTAAATTCACATAATTCAGAAAAAAAATTAAATTCACTACTACAAATATTTGAGTAATATAATATTTCATCATTTTTTAGTGCAATTATAAGAATTACAAAAAATAACATATCAATGTTAAATTTTTATATTATGTGGTTGCAAATACTACAGATAGAAAAAATTAAAAAATATAGCTCCAACATGCTTTCAGAACGTTTGGTCACTCCTTTACTTGGTTGAAATTTTAATTTGTAACTCATCAACTGGTATTTGATCATTTTATCTTATGTCCATTTTTAAGTCATTTTACACAAACTAGTTTTAAGTTTCCTAGATACTTCTTTGAAAAATACCTAATCTGAACAGATTTTATCAATAGATCAAAATTCATCCATAATTGTAACGTTTTAAACTTCTGTTAGGATGTTAACATTCCTAATATAGGTACTGCTAAATTTCATAAGTCATCCTACAAGTTTAGATTTATCAGTGGTGCTGCTAATAATATTACAACTCATTTAGCTAAAGTTGTTTGTCTTGCTCTACAGTGTATAAAACTCATTTTAAATCATACTACAGTGCAATTGCTAAGCGTACTGGTAATAGTCATTAAAGGAGTGTAGATAATTCTTTAGTTTTTATTAATAAAATTAATAATATTAGAGCTCATTCTATTCTAACATTTGATTTCAACACAGTGTCCTAAGTCCCGCACCATATTTTTTGTTATTGTTTTCCATTTTTCATTTCTGATCGGATTGTTTCATGGATTTTGATTTTTGGATTTTGGATATGCTAGTTAGTACTTTCAATCACCAAGCTTGACTGGCCATCTTATCATGTTTCATCTTGGATGTAGAACAAGATGTACATGATTACATAGTTTTGATTTGATCTTGAAAGGATGTTGTTTTTATGTTGAGGCCATATGTGTATGTATTTACACATCTTTTGGCTTGACAGATATTAATTTTTATTTCTTATTTTGAATGTTTGCTGCAGTAAAGATTTTATTCTACATATCCAGTTGCTTAATCTATTTTTATTGTAAATCAAATATTCCTATCCCTTGAGTTCATTTGGTCTAGGAATACGTTCACAGAAGTTCTGTCACTGCCAAATCCCAAAAATATCTATGCATCTAACACAGACAACTGGTTTTATTTTAGAAATTGAAAGCGCCTCTGGTTCTAGAAGATATACTATTATAGAAATTATCACTGCAAGTTGCCCCCCCCCCTTAATTTGACGGACAAGTTGGTCACCAAATCTTATGATATTGTTATTAAGTATAATATCCAGCAGTGCTTCACATATTTTACTGATAAAGATTTCATTAGTTTTTACGATATCCTTGTTTTATTCAGCTAGTTTTATAACCTTATCGATGGATACATTGCGACTACATCTGCAGTATAGAATCATCTTTGACTTTATGAATTTTATTCAGGAATATGTATAACTGTATCTTCTCCAGTGAGGTTAGCTGTAACCCTATTTAATAACCAAGATATTATTTCTGTGGGTGTATCCAGACCTAAAACTACAGGTCGCTGTCGAAAGTGGCCTAAATCATTGGGTGGGTGCTGTATAGTCTTTCAGAAAAGCGTAAAATTCACCAGCCTTTGTTTCTTGAGTTTTCATCATGTCCATATACACTAATTATATTATCTGAAGTAAGAAGCAATGCTTTTGAGTTAACCAAATTAATATTTTTCTACAAAATTATATAGTAATTACATCAACTTCAAAAAATGTTGGAATAGCCATCTTTATTCCTAAAAATATAGAATATATACAGAGAAAAGAGAATAAAACTTCCAGGGGTAGAAAGCATTTTTATTTAAATTAATACTTGTAATATAAAGTATGTAATTGTTAGCATATTAAATAATAAGAATATTCTTCTCAAATAAGAATTACTAATTTGCTGAAACACTTTATGATCACATGTGTTAGAGTAAAAGAAAAATTTATAGTAAAATCAGGAATATTTACTAAAACCAATAAGTGATTATTTTGTTATTTTTGCAAAAACTGAAATTGACATGACGATCGATCTCTTGTAAGAATACATTCAAAGAAAGATATATTGAAGTCACTATAAAAACTGTAAAATCATAGAATCAGAAATTACTGATTCTAACATGTTATGGAATAAATTTATATTACATAAAATGTCACTAAAGCCTATAAAGTAAGTAGGAAAAAATACAGAGATGAACCTTGGATAACTTAAGCTCTAAAAAATGTATTACATTAAAAGAAGTACTTTATAATAAAAACTTGAAAATAAAAACAAAAAGTGGCTAAGTATTGATTAATGTGATTTCTGATTTGCGTAATATTTGTTGTTTTATTTTCATCTACAACCCCGCCAGAAATTAACCAATACACCTGTTTTTAAAGCATGTTATATCGTTTTTTAGGAATTTTGGGGGTTTTTTATATAAAAAAATGAATTCGACAATTTTTTCTGGATCAATATTTTTCAATGAAATTTTCTAATATTGTACTTTGACATCTGTCTAAACAATGGAGAAAATTTCACTAAAAAATATTGATCCAGGAACAAATTGTGGTATTTGTTGGGAAACCAAATAGTTACCTAAAAAATGATATAACATGCTTAAAATACAGGTGTATCGGTTAATTTCTGGCAGGGTTGTATAATCATTTCTTTTGTGTTAATAGATGGATTTGTATTTGATAACAGTGATTTTATTTCATTCCAGAGTTGTTTTGTAGTTTTATCATTTTTTATTTTGTCTGATTTATTTTGTTAAATTTAACAAAAGAGTAAAGGCTGTCAAAATAAATATAAATCAGACAAAATTAAAGATGATAAAACTACCAAACAACTCTGGAATGAAATAAAATCACTGTTATCAAATACAAATCCATCTATTAACATAGAAGAAATTAAAATATATGAAATTAAAACAACAAATAGTACACAAATCTGAATTAATATATATATATATATCAATACTTTGTCACTATTGGAGAAAATTTACCAAAAAAATCCACCTTAACAGTAATTAATTCAAACAACATCTAGGAAATCTTATTAATCAATCATTTACCTATCATAAACAAAATAACTTGAATTGAAAAGATAATAGACACTTTCTGTAAAAAAAGATCGACAAGATTAGACTATATTTCACAAAAATTGATCAAATAAATCAATTTGGAAATGAAGTGTGCATTAATTAAATTATTAAATCTATCTATTAGTGAACAAAGGAACCCTGATTCTCTCAAAATGGCCAAAGTAATTCCCATATATAAGTGGATCAAAAAATAATCTCACCAACTATAACCTCTTTCTTAGCTTTCACTTTTCAATAAAATATTTGAAAAAACACTACATCAAAATCTTGTTAAATTTATAGAAAGCAATAATTACTATACCATAAACAATTTGGTTTCAGAAAATATTACAACACTATTGAATTTAGACAATTACAAAATGTCAAAATAGAATACCAAAAATACTCTTTTTTAAAGACAGTAGATATGGGTGTGAGACCTGGACCCTGACTCAAAATGAGAAATCTCGGATCAATGCCTTCGAATTGTGGTGCTGGCGCC
>JAUYWI010094553.1:0-11980 GCA_034780595.1 Parotoplana pacifica | reverse complement strand
CACATGACCTGATTTGATTATTTTTCAATATAAACTACTACCAAATTTCATTTTAGACTCCAATTTCATTATTTCAGGAAAATAAATGTTTTTTACTCAATAAAACCATTATTTTTTCATTTTTTATAATTTTGTCCAGTTATGTGCATGGCACATTAAAAATCGGGTTCCGTCGTCAAAGGGTTAATGAACCATTTCCATTTATAAGTACGTTATTTATAATATAAATTAATTTATTGTAAAATAAAAAAGTACAGAGGCTGCAGATCTAGGCTGGCACCTGAATGACAATGTAGATGCATATATTTAAAAAAAATCTGTTCAACAATAATAAGTACATTAAAATAAAATAGGCATTGACAAGGGAGGATATTTTAAAAAAATATGGCATTAAAGCATTACAAGTAGGTAATTAAAGACAGGTATCTCTAAATATTTATTTTATTAAGTTAACAAAAAATCTATTAAATGTTGCTTCATTATGTATGCATTAATTTAAGTTGAAATTTAGCTGGCTATTTGGATACTTGGTTTGAAATAAAAAGGTAAGAAACTGATTGTTACAAATTACACATTTCTAGAAAAATTAATATCTTAATTTTTTACATATTATTATATTATCAAGAATTTGAATGATTTGTTTTAACTTTACAAATAGTTTTCTAATCAAATATTGAAGACACGTTTACTGTATATTAAATAATATTGTTAAGTATTTGGCTGTTTATGTATACAACTATAATTATGTATTTCACGAATATAGCATCATACATTTTATAAAGTTGTCTTTTTTTAAATAGTTCCAACATGGAAAAGTGATCAGAGCAAATTAATTAATTCTTTTTTCCAAATTTCAAATGTCTTGGATATAATCTGGAGCCATTTTCCTCCTGACAATTTTTTTTATATTATAGCGTGGTTCCCCAAAAAATATCAAAAGATTTTGTTTGAAAAAAGTTTTCTGGTTATCTGAAATCAACATAAGTTCTCATTAAAGATGGAAATAAATTAATCTGATTTCGATAGCAGTTTGACACATAAAACAATTTAAATGATACCGGCTTATATTGATCGTATATATTATATCTGAGTAAGGGGGGAATTGTCCCCTTCTCAAATTCAGAAAATGGGTAGGGGTCGAGGAAGAAAAAGGGAGGGCGAAAGAAGGGGGAGGAAACGAAATAGAGGGAGGGGTAGAATAAAAGAGGGCGAAAGAAAGAAAAGTGGGAGGGGCTAGCCAAAAAAGTGGAGGGGTAGCCAAAAAAAGAAAACGGGAAGGGAGAGGAGTAGAAAAAAAGAAGAAATTGGGGAGGGGATAGCCAAAAAGAAGAAGATGGGGGTGGGGTAGAATAAAATTAAAAAAGGGAGGGGGTAGCAAAAAAGAATGGGAGGAAAGAAAAAGGGGGAGAGGTAGCAGAAATGTAAAAATAAGGGAGTGGTAGGATTTATTCTTAGCCCTAATAGAGCATCAATTGATTGTTGAACCAGCGAGTGATGACCTTCTAATACTTAATGTGCTTCAAAACTGAAAATCCCCCTTCACCATCTGAAGAAGAAATTGAAATAATTAGTATGGTCAATATAATATATACAATTCTTTTGTTCATGGCAAGGTTTTAGTAACCAAAAAACGTTGATCAAAACTTTGTTGAAGAAGCTCTTTGGAACAACTGGAAGTCAAATATTCAAATAATTTTTCTATAACAAGTCAAGTAATTTGGAATGTCAATAAAATGGAATATTCATCATTGCTTCAGTATAAACACTGCGTAGAATGTTAACAACAAGAAAACTGAACCTAGAACTAAGAAAACGAATGCTGAGATGTTATATAACTTCCACTCTTCTATATGCAGCCGAGACCTGGACAATAAGCAAAGACATGGCAAATAAAATTGAAGCTTATAAAATGTGGGCTTATAGAAAGATGTTCAAGATCTCATATGTAGAAAGAAAGACAAACGAAGAGGTGCTACAATTGGCGGGAGAAGAAAGGCAGCTACTTAAAATGATAAAACAAAGGAAAGTCCATTACTTCAGACACCTGATCAGAGCTGAAGGGCATCAATGACAGTTATTAGAAGCAAGTGTAGAAGGAAACCGAAAGAGAGGGTGACCACCTAGATGATGGATAGACAATATCAAAAAAATGATGGGTCTAACTTATCTTCAAGCAGTGAGACTGGCAGATCATGGCAGCCAACCTCTACAGGAGACGACACTGATGATGATGATGATGATGATGATCAGAATACAAAACAACAATTTTTCCGTTTTTATAACTACTAATATCAGGTACACTATATGGATACTGAAACTATTTTTAACTAGGTAAAAACAATTATATAGTATTTAAAATACATTGGAAACCCATACTTTGAAATTTACCAAAATAATAACAAGACATCTGTTTCATCTATCTAAATTCTTAGGTACCTATTGAAAAACATGATATAAAATTTTAGACTTCAAATAGCACCATATATTTGTTTTAATTTTGTAGTGTACATGCTATTCATTGTCAATAACAATTTTATTGCATTGTCAATAGCATTGACTATAATTTTCTCATATATCTCTATGCTAAATGAATATTCTTTGTTAATGTCATTGACCTTATTCCATGGTTGTTCAATACAGTGTCAAAAGAATTAAGGGGTAAAGAAAAATGTCAGCTTTTAAATTAATTTTGAAACATTAGTTAAATTTGAGTAGGTGGATGGTCATCTTGAGACTTTACAAATGTCATTTATGAAATCTAACACTCAGTGGTGGCAGAAATATAGTAATTGGTTTAGGCCCAAAATTTTAATTTATGTAATTTTAATAATTTCTAAAAGTTGAAATACATTTAGAATTAGAATTTTTGTAGTTCTAGATAACAGGAATCAGAACAATGGAAAGTGAAATTCACAAAAATTCTATAGATATACCAATGAGTTGTGAAACATTTGAGATGGGTTTGGAGGTCATACCCCATAACATTTTGAAAAGTAACATGTAAGGCTCTTTTCAAGTATATTTTTCAAAATACATAGTTTTAATTTTCAAAAAATGTTAAATGGAACAAAACATGATAAAACAATATTAGGGTCTTAGGCAAATAGATTTTGTCCCTATTATTGGAAAATGGCCATTAAGGTGGGAGGGGGAGAGATATGAAATCCATTAAATGGGACACAATATAAAATGTCTAACTACAGCCCCAGCAAAGAGAAATCCACCTATGGACTTTGAAAATGTGTTTTTTATACAAATTACATATATGTAAAATATTTTCTGTACCAATACTGCTCTATTTCTTATTATAAAAAGCTTAAAAATAATATAATAATTACAATTTTGTTTAAAATTATCAATTATTAATGTGGTTGGTTGTCCTGCTAATTTACTAAAAAGTATATTTCAAGAAAGGTGTGTTTCTTTTTGTGAGGGCTGTATATTTTGACTACAGTAAAATTAAATCATAAAAAAACAATCATTATGTTGATGACCAAAAATAAAAAAATATCTAAACAAAATACAATTATTCACAGTTGTCCAACTGATTATAAATTTATATTTGACCAGACTAAATAAAATAGATTTTCGAATTTTTATTTGTTTAGTTCATTAAAGATAATCTATTACTTTTGAAGAAGAAAAAACTTTTTTTAGTTTTAGTGTACTGAAATTAAAATTTACCCCAACCAAATAGAAACAATAGAGCAGCAATGTTTTAAATTTAATTATTTCTTTGTGATTATTGTATTTCAGATTAAAAATTAGAAAATCTATTTGGTCTGACCATATAGACATTTATAATCATCCATTATTTACATTTTTGACTGTCAAATTGACTGGGAAAGCATTACCAGGACAGCTAATTGATACCTATTTAATACAGGCTTTAGTAAATTATCTATAATATTAATAATATTCTATAAGATACATAGAACCCACTTTTATGTACAAGGTGTCCCATAAATCATGCACCATAGGAAATTTTAGAAATTTAAAAGTACTGTTGATTGATTGACTGGATGATTTCTGGATATTTTGCAACCAATCTATTTCTAGCACCTTCAACCCCAACAATAAAACTATTTCCATCTTTTCATCCTTTATTAAGATTATCCAAATATGTTAGGTGTGTGCTTACATCCTACACTGCACTGTTACATTCTGATTGGTCAGCCTAAATAATTATCTAAGCTAGTAACTAACAACTAACTATCAAACCTCAGGCAATCATTATTAATCGATTTAACTTGACATTAATGTTAAAGTGGAAATTTCCTATGGTGCATGACTTATGAGACACTCTGTACATGCTTAATACACATTATTGGTTAATAAGTCCCAAATTTTTACCTATCTTTTACATATAAATAAAACCTGCTTATTATGAATCTTTTATTTATACCTACATAAAATGTACACTACTTTCAGTGCCAAACTGTCTATAACTATGTCAAAGTACCTGGTTTATCCATCATTTCAATTATATTATGTACTGCATTTGTAAAAACACCTTTCAGTAATATATTTAAAAAATTATGGATTATTACCATTTCCACTTATTAAATGGATCTGCATATTAAGTAGACCTAATTATTAAATAGACTTGCTTATTAGACCTGCTTATTAAGTGGACCTGTGTAAATGCTATCCATATTTCATGTCAGCTCTCTCTGAATGACAGATTACTTATTAATAACTACAAATGAAATCAGGATAAATTAATTTTGATTCACCAGCATAAGCCACTACAAAACTAGCTTTAACCTTTTTGGGTCTCATTGGTCATAGATAGGCTTGAACCCAGACCCCCTGGGATGTAAAGCAAATGTCTTAACCACTGAGCTATCCTGGCTGATGGTGAATTAAGATGCCTGGTTTTTATTATTTTAAAATATATTTTAGGTAATGAGTTTTTGAATTAGGTTGATTTAGATATCATAGTTCATAATTTCCATTAATATATTAATAATATAAAACATATAATTGTATTTCAAAACTCTGTTAAATACATAAGTAAACAGATATAGTTATAAATTTATAGTATAATTAGATTTAATATTTAACTCAAGTTTATTTTACCATTTTTTATAATTACAATTTATGCTATGGCTAAGTTTATCTCTAATAATTACTTAATGATTTTGACTTATTATTTTAGATTTATGCCTAAACACAAACAATTTCAAAGTAGAAAAAACACTAAATGCTTGAAATTATCATCCAATGAATCTGCTGACTCTGATTGTCAAATTATTGAATTTGATAGTGATGCCAAGAAGAAATCAGTTGATTCATCAAAACAAGATTGTTCTAATCACACAGCAACTTCAAAATTGGTAGAAGAGAAACCTAAATTATGGCCCTTATTTTATAATAGTTCAAAAGTTTTGCATAAAAATGAAGATGGCAATTGTGATTCAGTAGCTGATGTGAATGACAATAATATACAAGAAGCAGAATTGCAAACTGTTCAACAGTATCAGCCATATTATTTGGAAAATTTTTGTTATATTGTTAGGACAATTATTAATCAAAAACAAAATACACTGTTATTTTCTGATGATGATTTTACCAATGTGAAGTTGTTTGAGATTATGTCAGGTTGGTATTATTTATTGAATCCTTTCAAAATATATGGAAGAAAAGATTTATAGGTTTTACCATATTTCTCTTTTTTTATTATTATACTTAGTATATAACAATTATCTTATTAACTGCTCATCACATGCTGTAATTGGCACACTTATGCAAAATATTCTGGACCATGGCAAGTTTAAACTATATTAAAATAGACATCAAAATGTTTATTTTATCTAGCTTTGAAAAACATAAATTTTTGTTTCAGAGTGATCATCTTTAAATGGAGTTTCAATGCAAAAATACAAACAACAAAAGTTGTTGAATTCTTCATGCCACATCTATTGATACCAAAAGCAGTTAAATTATTTTTTTTAAATATATTTTTGCTTTTTTCGGGACCATTGGAGCCTCCCTTTGTTACCACTAACTTGGTTAATATCATAATCTGGTGCTGGACTATGTAAATAAATATCGAATTTGTTGTCAAAGATATTTTCTACCAGCTACTGAAATCATGATTTTAGCAAACCAATCAGCATATAAAATTAGATGTATCTAAACTCACAAATGATGTGCTAGGAAGTAATGTGGATTGAAATCAGATATTGGTAACATAGGGCCCTTCCCCACTTGCAATTGAACATTTTGTAGGTGGTTAGTAAGTAATGGGTGCGGATTTGTAAAAAAAACATTCTATGCCTACTAAATTTGTTAGAAGTAGACTTGAGTCATGATAGTCATAGAATATTAATTAATAATAAGTAAATATTATTTTATTCCATGATCAATATAAATGTGCATTTGTTTAGTTAGTAACAAATCAATATTTTGTGGTTAGTAATGTAAGAGCTTGCAAAAAGAAGTCACAATATTTTTTTAAAAGACAGCACATAATTCTGAATCTACCAATTGATTTTGCTGTAGAACTGGACAAAATGATAAACAGCAAACAAAGAATAATTGTGTTCAATATTATTTTTAGTTTAAATAACGAAATTTTGTGTGTGTTGAATTATACTAATAGAGGGCCATTACATTACAGTTAATTTCTCTATGTAGGCTATATAATACTACTAGATCCCTGCAAAATATTTGGTTCCTGATATACATAATAGTGATAATTGTCCTCAGTTATTATTGCTATATTCACTTCCTTATGGCCAATTAATTTTTTTTAAATATTTTTACTATGAAGTTTTGAGAAGTTTGTAATCACCTCATGTTTTTATGATGGCAAGTTTCATAAATTTCAATATTATAATGAGAGCATAATTACTAAATCTTTTATTTAGTCATGAAACAAAGAGATGTAGCTTTTCTTGTTGTTAGTAATTGCATCAAATCTGGATCCCATTTCTTCCATAAATAAACATAGATATTTTGTAGATAACCTGTTTAGTATATTTCTATGTTTAACTTTAATTCAGGTATGGATGTATATGATATGACTTTTAATAATTTTAAAATTGACATAATTTATTGTATAGTAGAAACATTTTTTCATAGCAAAATGTTCAAAACACACTAAATTTATTTTTTCAATTTAAAATATTGACAGATATTGATCAATATCCATTTATAGTGCAGTATTGACATCTATGTAATACCTCATTTAATTCTAATTTTAGAAGGTGCACAAAAACTGTTTATTAGACTTTATGGAAGAAAAATTACTTGGTTTCGTAAATCCTCTCTCAAATATGAAAAAATATCTTCAGATTTATCACCAATGTTATCTGAATTGTGTGAAAATAAATTCCTCACTTCTGGTAAATTCTATATATTAATATATAGTTATATAAGTTATACATACTGACGTCCAATTATCTTTACTATCTTAGATCTTTCCAAGCTGTCTACATTAGAACAGCTTAATTTGTTGCAATCTCCTGAAATATCTATTTTGGCCAAACAGTACAAGGTTAAATCCGTAAAGACTTCGTCAAAATTAGATATTATGAATGCTTTGACAAAGTTAACACGAGCACCAAATATTTTATCTATGTTTTCGGGAAATACATCTAAAGGAAAAACCATGGAAGAAAAATTAAGAGAACAGTAAGCTTTTACTTTTTTCTTTTTATGTTTTAAATCAGTTGAACTTGAAGAACGAGTTAGATTGTTCAAAATTGGTGTATCATATTTTTTACAAAGTGTCTGGACTATTTTAGAGCTGAGCTATCACTTGCTGCTAGTATTTTTTTTTGTTTCTGTGTCTTACTTATTTGCAACAGCTTGCCTAAATCTGTTCAAACTTAGTAACAACATATAGTACATATTTTGTCGCTTGTATTTTCGAAATAAATAGTTTAGTTTTGATGTTTAAATTTTCACAACCTGTGTTTTTTCAATGGGTACTTGTTTCATTTTTAGAGTTACTTCTATGCTTGGTCCATGCTATACATTGAATAAAGATGTTTTGTCAGTTTTTAGTCGAATCATTGTTCTATTTTCTTTGACTTCGGATGCTCAAGATCGGGATGATGCTGCTCAGAAAGCTCAACAACAGTTGTGAGTGTCAATTAGTTTGCACCTACCTGAATGTTATTCTTATATAATGTACATTTGACTGGTTGTAAATTTATTTTCGCCGATTATTTCCAATGACTATTATTATTTAGTGTATTTATTATATTTGTAATTAAAAGACAGAATTTTTACGACAGAAGTCCTATATATTTTTTTCTAATAGATTCGAACTTTTGCAAATCAATAGAGGTTTGATTCGTTATCCAGAATATGAAATTACTCGAGTTTCACCAATCTTTGTATCACGACAACAACTACTTGAGTATGTTTTACAAATATTTATGTTATAGGTATTTAAAAGTTGTAATAAAATATTAAATCTCCAGATATACTGACACTCATGCCAACTGAACATTTGGCGTGTTGCTTTAATGTGAAACAAACCAGGGAATTTTTAATAGTAGATATCAACTTGTGGGCATTTTGAACATTGAATACATTAATCAGCAAAAGCATAATAATTGTGAAATTCCATTGTTTTGTTATAACTTTTATAATGTTGTCTTCTCTGTCCTAGATGTAATTTCAAATTAAATTGACTGTACAATGAATATCTAAAGGATTACATATTAATCCTTTATACATTTTTTGTTATTTTTAATATGAATAATGCCAATTCTGCCACAGGGTGGACATGGAACTGCATACCAGGGTTAGAAGACCACCTCGTAGCTTATGTATGAAGTTAGGTACGGGGAGTAGTGTTGTGTCTGACATGTGCCGGTCCCAAGCCCGGGAAATAGAGAATGGTTTGTGTCAGCAAGGGCAAGCGGCTGTAAAAATTGTGCCAAAGCAATATGGGATGTCTTCACAAGTCAACAGATAAAGCAAGGGCGTACCCCGTAGGCGACGCTTGCTGCCCTCACCTGAGTAGCCCGAAAAATGATCAAGGGCTATCATTGGATCGACGGCGACTGTGACCAAAGAAGCTAGCCCATCAGAAAACTTGCGAATAGCAACGTGAGATGTGGGAATTCATGACCGGCAGAGCAATGGAAGTGGCAGATACGCTGAGAAGAAGAAAAGTGGACATTGCCTGTGTCCAAGAGTTGAGGTGTAAAGTAGTAAAAGCAAAGAAGATTGGCCAGTGTTACAAGATCTACTACAACGGCACAAAGAACTAACGAATGTAGTAGGTATCATAATCAAAGAATCAAGTAGATATAACATACTTAACATCAAACGCCTAACAGACAGAATAATGACAACTACAGTATCTATTGAGGAATAGACGAAAGCATTACTTTTATTTCTGCATACGTACCACAACAAGGGCTTACGTAAACGACTTTTATTAAACCCAAGTGGAAGCCGCAAGAGTGGACAGTAGTGCTATTATTGTAGCTGACAAGAATGGACATTTAAGAGCAGGGTATGTGTCAAGCACATGACGGCAAAGGTTTCGGAAGTAAGATTGAGGTGGCGGAGAAGTGTTGAATTTTGCTGATGCAGGGTACCTATTCAATGCAAACACGTGGCTCTCAAAGAAAAAGAAAATACAATAGTTTTGCCCAAACAGTAAAAAGCAGGCCAAAAGACATCTTCAATGATTGGGAAAACTGCAACGCTACACTTCGCGAGTGTGGAAAGCAGATGCTAGGTGTTAATAGAGGAGGTGTGGCGTGAAAAAGAGACCTGGTGGTTGAGCAAGGAGGTAAAGGAAGCCACGAGCAATTAACAGAAAGCCTTTAAAGAAATGAAGAAAGATGCAACCATGGAAAATAAAACATCTTGCAAGCGGGCAAAGAAAGCTATTGCAGTGACTAAGGCCAAAACATGGAAAGACCTCTACGAGAAGCTAGAACAACCAGAGGGGATTAAGACAGTCTACAAATTAGCTAACTCAAAAGTTAAAGCAACAAAAGACAACTACGAGGGCTTCTTCATCAAGGATAAAAAGGAGAGTGTTCCTAGGAAGCAAAGACAACACGGCCAGATGGAAAGGATATTTCAACCAACTTTTAAATACAGAGAGAAGATACAGGAACCTAGAACCGGTGCAACCTACCTTTGGACATTTAATTGCAGTGACATGGAGGAGGTAACTAGGCATTTCGCAAAAACAAAAAATGCCAAAAGCTGTGGACCAGATGGCATCTCTATCGAAGCATTCAAGAGCCTTGGAGATTTTGGTATCAGTGTTTTGACCGGTCTCTTTAATCAGCTAATACAAGGAGAAAGCATCCCAACCGAATGGATAATCAGCACAATTGTACCTCTTTTTAAGCGAAAATGTATTCACATGGAGTGCAGCAACTATAGAGGAATTAAGCTACTAAGTCATGCCATCAAGTTGTGGGAAAGGATAGTGGCTGAGAGGCTCCGTTGGTTAAATGAAATAGCAAGTATTCAGTCTTGGTTTTAGATCAGGCAGACGTACCACATATGCTGTTTTCTGCGACAGAATTCTAATGGAAAGTTCAGAAAGAAAGGCAGAGCTCTCCTTATGTTTTTTTGTGGATTTAGAAAAAGCGTATGATACTGTACCGAGAGAAGTCATGAGAAATATACCAGAAGGCTACATCCAGATAGTGAAAGACAAAGAAAACAGTACCAGAGTCATATCCAGATAGGGAAGAAGTGAAGATTTCAAGATTTGGATAGACCTACATCAAGGTTCAGCACTGAGCCCCTATCTTTTCATTCTGCTACTAGATACTACCATGAGAACTCCTTTTTGCTGACGACCTGGCTTTAATGAAGAAAGGTGTGAAAACAAAGTGACACGAGGGGCAGAAAACTGGTACTGCGTGTTAGAAGAAAAAAGGTTTTTAATTTAACTACGAGAAGACTAAATATATGACTACTGAAAGTACTGAAGCAACAATTAAGATCCATGGACACCATCAACCAAGTGAATACATATAAGTACCTAGGATCAATCCTAAGTGAAACATCCACCCCAGGTGACGATGTCACTGTGTATCCAATCCGCATAGAATAATTGGCACAACCTCTGGGGTGATAGCAGACAAGAAGATTCCTGCCAAATTACAGATCAAGCCCAGCCCTCACTTATGATTTGGAATGTTTGACCATCAATAATACCGCAAGAATGAAACTGGTATCAACACTAATGAGTATGCTGCGAATAATCCTTGGAATATCCCTGTTAGAACATGTTCGATATCCCTAGAATGGCAAATATCCCATACATTATGACATGGCTGAGAAGCAAGAGGCTGAAATGGTATGGACATGTCCTCCGCAGAGAGTCCGAGTATCCAGCCCGCAAGATAGTCTATTGGGAAGACCGCAGAGGACCTGGATCCAGCAGATAAGAGAAGACATGAAGGCCATGGGACTCACCAGCGATATGGCGATAGAGAGAAAGACTTGGCAAATAGTGGGATAAGGTCTTCAAGGTGAGCAATAAGGCGAGATGCCTAAAATTTAATTATTAAAAAAATTAAATGGTTACTATTTTTTTGCTTTTTAATGAATTTAATATGTTGTTCATTATTTTTATGAAAGCCTCTATTTTGTCTGAAAATTATAAAATTAGATATCTCACAAGAGAAGGTAAAAAATAATGTTTTTAAAAGAAATGTATGAATTCAACCTAATGGATGATCAAACAGCAAAAAAGAACGGAGCCAATGCTTTGTATGTGTTTAGTATATTTGATATGGTTAAAGTTAATTAACAGATTGGTATTTCAATGCATACATAAAAGTAAAATAAAAACTCTAATGTTATATGTATGTAGACTAACTTTAGTTTCATTTATAAATCGAACGAGTAAGCTATGACTTCAACTTGAATCTATTATACCTTTAACCATTTATATATGTTTAAGAGAAATAATAAAGAAACAGGTATACTTTGATAAAAATATACTACTTATCTATATTACTCGCAAATGATA
>JAUYWI010094542.1:0-11982 GCA_034780595.1 Parotoplana pacifica | reverse complement strand
GAGACCCAACAAGGTCGAAACAGCTGTCCTGGGCTATCATTTGCGAGTAATATAGATAAGTAGTATATTTTTATCAATGTATACCTGTTTCTTAAACATATATATATTTGTATTTAAAAAAGGATTGAATCTATCCAAATTTTAGTACATCTGTTATGATTTTCTAAGGAAGACAGGGTGCAAATACAAATTAATGATGATGATGATGATGATGGTGTTATTATTTACCAAATCCAGGGACATAGTATGCTTTTGACCCAATCCTCATGGTTCAAAATGTATCTTCCCAAGAATTCTTGTTTAAATTAATGGTTTGATTTTTAATTCTGTTTTTACGCCCAAAGCACGTTTCTGAGTTGAATATTATGGGAGTAATTTCTGTTAGCTTGATATACATAAAATTCGAAAATTATGTTATATTGGCTTGAAATTTTATTCATCCCTAAGAAGAAAAACATGAGATGGTAAAAAAGAATTGAAATAATTTGATTGCACCACACTCTATCACTTATAATGCTATCAACTTTCCAAGAACATTAACTATTTAATATTAATCAACAGATTTAGTGATATGTACTAGATTTGGTAGACTTATAAAAAAACTGCTGTTAGGTACCTACATCTACATTACATAATGTAGATGTACCTAACAACATTTACATATAATGTAACCACAATTATGATATGTTTGGTATTATTTGTCATATTGGTTCTTCAATCAACATTGGCCATTACATTTCTTATACATAGTTGGTATAAATGTAATAATTCTATTATTAGAAAAGTGGACTTTGATCTACCTTTTAATTCAACATACTACTTATTTAACCTTTTACAATTGGAATAATTACCTAACTAGATTGTGTACACATAAAACTGGTTAAAACTCACCGCTGAAGGTTCTAAGTCTCACACCATATTTCTTGTTATTGTTTTGCATTTTTATTTTATGACGACTGCTTTATGTTTTTTTATTTCGGTTTTCAGATGAATTAGGTAGTACTTTCAATCACCAAGCTTGACTGACCATCTTATCATGCTTCATCTTGGGTGTAGAACAAGATTCATATGATTACATAGTTTTGATTTGATCTTGAAATTTTGTTGTTTTATGTTGAAGTCATATTTTTACCCATATTTTGGTTAGATTATATTCAATTTTATGTGTTAGTACGGTCAAAGGTTAGCAAGCTTTTAATTTTCAAATTATTATTTTTTAATTTTGTATGTTTGCTGCAGTAAAGATTTCATTCTACTTAGCTTAAAAGTAACGTTTCAAACAAATACTGCTACAAAATTTAGAGTGAAGTCTTTACTGAAGCAAACATACTAAATTAAAAAATAAAACCTTGCAAACATTTAACAGTACTAACCCGATTGAAATGAATATAATCTAGCTAGTTAATTGGAGCTAACTGTGTCAATTATAGTAAAAGTTTTGATTTAAAGAACATCTTTATTAGTGTTAATTAAATACCAAACCAAACATAGGCGTTACTTACATTCAATTCCTCAGAGTAACATAGTCAGGTGAGAACAAGGCATCTCTGAGTCCAATGTCCAACCACACGACCAGCACTCTGTACAAAAGAATATGTGCTTAGAAACATTCTTATACCCACAGAAAACAACTAGGAATAGTTTGCTGTGGGTATTAGAGTGTTTCTAAGCACATATTCTTTTGTACAGAGTGCTTGTCGTGTGGTTGGACACTGGACTCTCAATCCAGAGGTGCCTGATTCTAACATGACTTTGTACTCTAGGGAATGGGATGTTAGTATCGCCTTTTTTTTAGTTTGATATTTCTCTTCTGATTTACTTCATAATGTACTCCTTGCAGAGAATTTAATTAGTTTGACAACCTAATTTTCTTAAAGGTTAGCATTTTCTTTGGATCCTTCTACAATGTTGTATGGTCTAATTTTATCAGCACTTTGATCTATATTTAGATATTTTATTATTTATTTAATACACCTATCATTATTAAACCGCAAGTTGATAAAGGTTCAGTAAAATATTATATCTAATTATTAACATCCGTTTCGTTTGGTTGGAGGTCATTTCTAGGGGTTAGCCTTGCCGGAGGTTAAGCAACCAGGAGCTGAGTGTAGAAAATACCCGTGTTACTTCTGAAGATAGATTAAATTAGTTTAATTCTAAACAAATATTTATATCACGTTTACAGCGGAATCAAGCAATATCTACCTAAATTGGTTGTTAGCTATATCTTAGAGTAAACAAGTTTTGTATGGCATGGTTTAGTTTTTCATTTACCAATATATAAACATTATATTTAAAAAACTTAATCTCCATCAAGTAATATATGAATTCTAATAGGTCTAAAAAATATTATTTTATTGTTTTGCTTGTACAAAATTTTTTTTTTGCTTAATGAAAGAAAGAAATGTGAAAATAGTTAAAGGGTTTCTATGACGTCAAATAATATTTTTCTATTAATTTTATGGCGAATGACGCGTGCATCAGAAAACAACGCTAAACAGAAACAAAATGCTTCTAAAATTAGCTTTTAAAACCGATCGTTTAAAAAAATGTCTTCCAGTCTTCATGAGGAGGTTGAGCTCTTTTGCCGGTCATTAACAATCCTCTTCTTGTTACGAACACGATTTGATTGTTAATATACAGTTAGGATAGAGATTCGTTAGTTTTCCTAACTTTGGTGAGTAACCATTTTCCCATTCCCAGCTGATGGAAGGCTACACTCTCTTTCCTTCTGATGTTTGGAGGATTGTGGTGTGTAACGTAACATTATTTCTTTTCTATACCTAGGCCAGGAATCTTTGTGATTTTGCTCTTAGTTCTTTGTAAGAATGTATTAGCTACATTTATGTCTGCAGAAACCTTTTGATGTTGGCTGACCTACAAATAAAGATGTATATCAAGATTTATTAATTTTTGCAGGATATCGCACGACGACCATAGTAGTTGGTGCTGCGCTTGGAGAAGCTCTCTCACCCCTGGCTATTGGAAAAGTGAGTTGCAATTTGAGGGCTATTGAAAAAGTGAGTGTAATTAGAGAATTTCTAGAGTGTGATTATTCGAAAATTAGTTTAATTAGAGGATATTATAAAGTAATTATGTAAAATTAGAGAGCTATATTTAAATAACACTTCCTAAACTTTATTTACGAACCTATTTAAAAGCACAATACTTTAAAATTGCTTGAAGAACTATTTTTATTTAAATTAAATTTCCAACATGCATATTCCCAGCCTGCAAACTTGACGGATTTGGTGTAATTTAATTTTTATAAATGAACCAATTCAACATACTACTCGTCACAGAGCGGATTTGGACCCACGACCTTAGGATCTCTAGTCTAACTCGCTAACCACCAGGCTGCTGTGTCTAACTCGCTAACCATAGGCTACTGTGTCTAACTCGCTAACCATAGGCTACTGTGTCTAACTCGTTAACCATAGGCTACTGTGTCTAACTCACTAACCATAGGCTACTGTGTCTAACTCGCTAACCATAGGCTACTGTGTCTAACTCGCTAACCATAGGCTTCTGTGTCTACAGTTAATCTTAGTGTCTGCCCCCTCCCCCACCACAGTGCCTGATTTGAATTGTCTGAGTGATGTTTTTTTTACATTTGTATTGTTTCTGTAAAAGCAATTAGTGAAAAAGGTATTTTGCTTAGAAAAATTAAAAAAGATTTTTTTAGATGGTTTCCAAAAGTTGGTCACGTTTTTTAAAGAAGACAATGGTTGAATATATTTTGTAAACTTTTTGGTACATAATCTGTGTCCATGTAATTTATTATAAGGTGTATTTTAGAGTTTTTTATTGTAATTTGTCCTCTGAATGTGTCCTAATTGAAAGGTTTTTGATGAGATTGTTTAATAGGTCACGGTTTTCTCTAGAAATATTTAAAAAACCTCTTTTATTAATAAAAGCCTGTATTTTAAAAGAAACAAGTACTACATAAAATGCATTTAAATAATTCGTGAAATAAATATTTTTTGCCTTCTGACTATCAATAAAGAAAGATCTAAACCGAAAAGGCATCGAGCAAGTGATCTACTGTCTATTTTAGGCAATACATATGCCAATAGTAGGCTGTGTTGGTTACATACATACCACAATAATTGCTAAGATTTGTAGTAGGTTGAGATTATTTTTAACTTAGATATCCGATATATTGTTATGTGACGCATTTTTGGGGCCCGGATGTATTGAGGCTCCCGAGATTATTAGCAGCATTAATCGCAATTGATAATAATTAAATGTCGAAAAAACGCCTACGATATCAGTATTAATTAGGTCATCTAAATAAAAGACATTTCTAATAAAGACATTTATAATAATACTATATTAGTAATATGTAGAATCAATATACTTTATCATATAATTTATTGGTCTCGCACCAGTAAACATTTGATGAACCATTAAAACTTAAAATCTAATAATTAGGTAGATAGTACAAAAGTACCTAGTAAGTACTTTTGTCAACAACACCTTATCTCTTAGATGGAACATCCGTTAATTCTACAATGCAACAACAAACATAATACAAAAGGCTTCTTAAATTATCCTTAGTCCTATTTCGGATTGTGGAGCCTTTCTTGTGATGGATACGATTTTTAAACAAAACAAATGAAAAGTTTTAGGAATATAGTTTTAAAAATCCAAACCTACAGTGGCAAAATTTTTCTTTTTGTGTTTTTTTCTTTTCTTTTATTCATTTATTTATTTTTGCATTCTTCGGGAACTTCAACGAATTGTTTTCTTCATAATTATTTTTGAATTTCACCTGATGGATTCATTTCTTCTCTCTATAATTCCCGATGTTATTGATTTACTCAAAATTTCCTACATCTTCTTCTTTCAGGATGTCTCTCTCTCCAAAACCAAAATTATCACCTCTTTTTCCTCCAAACTTTTTTAACAAAACTTCCTCTTTTTGGAACTTATATAAGTTTGTCTTTCTCTCTTGCCAGCCTACTCTAAAAAATTAGTTAACTTGTTCCTCATTCTTTCTTAAAGTCCAACCTTTCATATTTTGTCTAAAAAAGAATTCAGACATCACACAAATATATTGAATTAGCAATGAAGAAGTTAGAAGGATGCTAGCGGCTCTGATAATTTGGACACATCCAGTTCAGGCAAGAGCATTTTTTCCTGGCCAATCAAGTCAAAAATGCGTGGAAGACGAAGAAAATCTCGACAAAACAAATCAAGAATGATACCACGGCTGAGAGTGTCGTCAGAATATGTCCTTTATAATCGTGCAAAGTGGAGAGGAGAATGAGGATGACTCTTACTTAAGAACGGGAAATGGCCGTCAAGACGAACAAGGTGAACCTTCAGTAGCATCCTCTGGTATTTCTGTCATTGGCAGTTGTGCCATTCTTTGTGACCACCTGCGATCTCTGTAATGCTCATTTCTTCTGGTGTGAAGAGTACAATCAAGGATGTTCAGCAGCCACGGCAGTCACGTGGTTCTAGTACTAACCAAGGGCTGTGGAAGGTTCCTTAAAACAAAAGCTTTCTCAAAAAATGTTTTTTGCATTCACAATTTTATCGTATTTTCCAATAGGATAATGAGCACACGAATAAAAATATTTACCTATTCTTCGTTTATATAGTTTTGAAATTGTCATAATTTTTTCAATCTTTATGTTGGTATTTTTGTGTTTCAAGATCATTTCTGCTACCAACGCAATCGCTTTTCCCATTTGCAATTGTGTACTTGTGCTGCTAGTGGTGCTATTATTCCTGATGTTTGCTCATATTGGGATCAAAACCCCAAAATATATTGGTAAGTTAAAACAGTCACGATGTGTCAAATTTCCATAACTAACTGCTTCAAGATTTTTATGTTAACTTTTGGTAGGTGGTAATTTATCAGGAAAAATGTGATTATTTCTCAAAAATATATTAAAATAGCAAAAGTCAGTTTGAGAAACGCAGAGTTCCACCAAATATTAATTTTTCTACAGAATCCTCGCATTAGGAGGTGTGGTTAGTTGGATCTATGGTAAAAGTTGTATAAGATTTAATCGTAAAAATGGTAAAAATCTTACAAAAAGTCGTAAATGTAAAACAGAATTTTTTTTATATACAAAATCGTACATAAATTTTATCGATTATTTAACCCCTTCCGTACTATCACGTATATATACGTGGTAGTATATATGCCTATCACGTATATATACGTGTAATAGTCTATTGTCAATATGGCTTTAGCTATACACCAGAAATGCAGCCGGTGTCTAATTAAAGTGGTTAGGCATGCACACGGCAACACTGGTTAGGCATTCTGATTAGACTAGAATTCATCCAATCACAGAGCAGCCAGCGCTACATTACATCAAACAGTACATTAGGTTATTAGGTTGATTATTGATTCGGATAGTATATTTCATTAGCTAGTATTCATCAATCTCTTATAACAGAAAGAGATTAGGTTGATTATTGATTCGGATAGTATATTTCATTAGCTGGTATTCATTCCATATGGCTACTGCAAACAGGACTTCATCACGTAATATTTTACCACCACGGCGATATGGTTTTGCTCCTGAAAATGATGATTCTGACAATGAATCTGTCTACAATGATTCTGACAATGAAGATGTCTTTAATGTTTCTGAGAATGACAATTCGTCATCCAGTTCAGATGATGAACCTGCTGACAGAATTGGGTGGCATTTCGTTACAGTGGCAACTGATATTGGACCTTCGGCGATCAATTTTTCCGGGACACCTGGTATGCAGAACAACGTTGACACGACTGAGTGGACACTGCCTAACTATATTGAGCATTATCTTCCTGATAGTTTGTTGGAGAAAATTACTCAATGGACAAATTATTGTGTCGTATTGAGGAAAGCTGAGCGCTATATCAAGGGAGACGATGATCTAACAATGAAAGAAGTAAGCGTCCAAGAGGTGAAAACCATGATCGGACTTACAATGTTGATGGGTATTATTCGGAAACCATCAATCAATAGTTACTGGGAGACAAATATCCTGATGGCAACACCATATTTTGGCCAATGCATGGGTCGTGATAGATATATGTTTATACTACAAAATATACGCTTCAGTAATCCCTACAATGTGGACAAAAATATAAAATATACGCGTCTCCAGGATTTCTTCTCAGAACTGCTAAGGCTTTGTTCGACATTTATTGCAGCTCAACAACTGTCCCTCGATGAATCACTACTTCTATTTAAAGGACGTTTATTGTTCAAACAGTTTATCAGAATCAAACGTTCTCGCTTCGGTATAAAGATTTTTTACCTGTGTGATCCGCATGGATACACACTATGTTCACATGTGTACTATGGAGCTGCCACAGATATTGATTCTGATGAACCAGGTTATGATGGATTGTCCAAAAGTGAGAAAATTGTGGTTTACTTGCTGAGCAAGGTAAACATGCTCGACAAAGGCTATGTTGTAAATCTAGACAATTGGTACAATAGCCTCAGATTGGCAGAATACCTTTTGACAAGGAACACGCGTATTCGAGGTACCATTCGAAGTAACAGAGGAATACCTCTCGAATTGGTCAATAAGCAACTTGTTGCACCTTCTTCGGCCTATATGAGGAAAGGCGATGTTCTAACAATTAAATTCAAAGATAAGAAGGACGTCTATGTCCTTTCAACAGTAGATGTAGCTGAAGAGATAGTGAAAGAACGAGTTCTTCCTGGAAACGTTCGTATCAACATCAACAAACCAACAGCCATTGACCAGTATAACAAGATGATGGGAGGCGTTGATATTGCGGATCAGTACATATCCCACTATGACATGACAAGAAAAAGTCATGCATGGTTTAAAAAAGTTGGTCTAAATGGTCTGCAAAGGCTCTTGCTGAATGCCTTCATTCGGTATCGGTGTGAGAAAAATCGAAACGCAACATTCTTGGAAACAATAAAAACTGCAATTACATCATTCACTGGTGTATCAGCTGATCCTGGACCAAGACGTGCCATCAGACCAAGAGTTCGACACCCAGGAGACAATGATCACCCTGTTCATAGTTTGAAAACAATTCCGGAGAAGAAGCAGCGTCAGTGCAAAATGTGCTACAAACGTTCAAAGACAAGAAAAGACACAAGATACCAGTGCTCCGACTGTAATGGAAGCCCTGCTTTATGTGTAGGAGGTGACTGTTTTAGAGAGTGGCATGCTGAGTAAGCTTTATCATTCTTTACACATTTGACAGTTCTATAATGCATTTTTACTATTTCTACTATAGTTCTATTTAGTTCTATCTATAGTTCTATTTCTACTACAGTTCTATAATGCATTTTTACTATTTCTACTATCCATAAATTGTTTTTCTATTGTAAAATAAATACTTTGAAGTTCAATTGATTTTTCTCTAAAATCTTAGGAATACAGACCGCATGTATATATACGTGATAGTACGGAAGGGGTTAAACTGAAGTAAGATATTTATTTCTACAGATCGTATTCTTTCTCAAATTTTTCGTTATATGTAGCTTCAACATAATTTGTATCTGCATGCAATAAGATTTTGATTAAAATTTAGTTGCAGTTGCTTTAAATTCTTAAAAATGTAATTAAAAGTATTTGTCAACTTTTTAGCAGCCACAGATTCTTTTTCGTTTTAAGTTGTGTAAAGATATCATGAAAGTAACACTGCATCACTAGCTATAGAAAAAGATTTTTACTGTAGCACAGTTACAAAAATGATCAATTTAATAACAGTAGATATCTACATTCGCTATCAATATCAACTAAACATTATTTTAAACACGGAGTGCCCCATCCATTTTACGTGAACTAAAGAATGACACATACTTTATTTAGTGCCAAATAATCAACAACGCGAGATATTCCTATCTGGCACAATACATATAACTCGCGTAGTACATATGTTACTATGTATTTGCTTGATAGGTACTTGCAGTATGAGATATGTGTGCGTGTTTATGTGTATAAACGGCAAATTCCACCATCTTGTCTGAACTATCGAGTTTACATTTAGAGTACTGATTGGGAATTATATAAGCCTGATGATTTATAAATTGTAAATAAAGCCTATTGATTGGAAATTAGGTACAGGCTACAGCTTCCACTTTATGATCTCACTCTGTTTAGTATAAAACAACAAATATCTATTGATATTAGCACAGAATAAATTTTATGCATCCACAACAAATGACTATATCCAAATATTGTGATGTAACATTCGTTATCACTAATGATTTCTTATTGTTTTTGTGTTACTTATTTTAAATTAGAAGTATGTTAAATGAAATTATTCTTGTCATTGTGATAATAATGTGTATTGTTTTCATCATCATTGGTCTGACCCTAACCGGTTTCTGGACATGGAGCTATGACCAAGTGAAAAGCTGTAAACTTCTTCACATGCATGCCTCTGCAAGACCCTGTGGAACATTTACAGTTATCTCGCTTGAGGAGCCTCTCTCCCCAGTGGCTCAGGGTGATTGTCCACCTTTCACAGTGCAAGCGCCCATCTCTGACGACGTGATGACTGTCGATACTTTGACCTCCGACAACCTGTCTGATCACAACTGGGTTTCGCCTAAATTGGATGGCAGACGACCACGTCTCGAATCTATCACTAGCTTGGGTCGTGGAAGTATATGCGGGGTAGAAAATCGTGGAAGCATTTGGTGGGTTTTTAAAATCCATATTAAATGTTTTAATTAGGTCTCTGTAAATTCAATGAGTCAGAGAATCAATTTCTGTATGACATTTGATTTCATTGTGTGGTCGTAGTAACCTAATTCTTCCAAAGTATTTATCTATCTACGTCATACTTCATAGTGTAGGATCTTTTTCATTCCTCGCCAGTATTCTATGGAAATTTAGATCAGTTTTTGGATGCGCGTCTATCTTTCCAATATATGAATATCTACTCATATATTGCAAAGATCGGACCGTATCCCGGGCTAATATAAATTTTCATAGAATATTCAAAAAGTTCTAGTTCACTTACCTATGTATGTACAATTGGCGTTAACACTTTGTACTCAACAAATTTCTGACTATGATTTAAAATCGGTGTAGTTTGGGCCAAAAGTGTTATGTTTTTGGTCATTAAATAATGCTAGAAATTTTGTACTATTTACCAAATATTGATTTCAGGAATTAAGTTTCTCAAGAAAATGTTTTTCTTAAAAATGGAGAATACAATTTAATAACATCTTGACTTCGAGGTATTTGCACCTCAGCTTGTAGCCACCAAAATCGATGTGATCTCCTTTGTCTGAGTGAGCGACAAAATTCTTAATGGAAATTACAAAATTCTAGCTCGATCTGACTTACCATTATTTTTGAGTTAGACAGTTTCAAAGAGTTTGAGATTTCACTTTAAACTAAAACAGCAATTCATTTGAAGAAGAAAATAATTCTCACCTAGTCATTTAATGTAGGCATGTGATTTTTTTATTTATTGTATATATCTTTACCTGTCTATATTAGTTATTTTTCTTTGTACAAATTTAGAATTTTAAAACCTCTAATTTATGTTCTTTGTTAGTGGATCTCCTGTTCCTAGCGTGAGCAGTGGAGCAGGAGTATTGAAGAAAACAGAAGTCTACGACGTTGGCGAAGACTGTGGCCTTGGGAAATTGCGTCTGGTCCTTCATTTTAACTACCGAACGAATTGTTTGGGAGTAAAAGTGGTGCAGGCCATGAATCTTATTGCCAAGTCAGATGCCTATGCGGTTGTCTGGCTAGTTCCAAAACGCCATTTGGGCAAAATGAAGACGGAAGTAAAAGCTAAAACGGTCAATCCGGAGTGGAATGAAACTTTTTTGTTTGAAGATTTCCCTGTTGCACAACTTCTGGAGCATTCAATTTATGTTCAAGTTTGTTATTTCAATTTTGTGATAATAATAATTAAACTAATAGTTCTGTACGGCTGGTAGATATTCAGAGAATTGTAAAACACTTTTAGATTGTTGACCAAGAAAAATTCAGTAGCGATGAACCAATGGGTGAACTTTACGTACCACTTCGTTCTCTTCATACGCCCAATGTTGCCGAAGTCCATCTCGACATGTGGAATTATTTAATTCCGTGTAAAGATACCGTTGGGTAAAATATAATTTTGATTTATTTATATTAATAATAAATTTAACGAAATTTAATTCGACTACTTTGTAGTAACATGACGTTTTTTAAATAATATGCCATTATATTTTAAATTTTAGTCCAGTTGGTGAGATTCAAGTATCTCTTCTGTATAATCGGAGTAACAACAGTCTTACAGTTACTTTGCTTAGTGCTCGAGATCTTAGATTCAGGAAAGTGGACAAAAAGACGGACATAAATCCATACTGTAAAGTCAAAGTATTGGGTAAGTTTTTTATTAAGTTACGAGTAGGTATACATCAGTGTCCTATTTAAAGGTCCTATTCAAAGATGAATATTCGATAGACATGAGTACCTTTATGAAACAAAACAATGACAAAATACCAACGTGGAGTGACTTATTGTTTTCAGTTTTGTGATATGAATTTTATTCTATGCATCGATAATGAAGTTTACTTTATCTTGTTAAATCAATCTATAACGTTTTACTTTATATGTCATGGAGAAATTTATATTAACAAATTCACAATATTAACAATAACACGAAAATTTAAATTACATTGTTGTTGCAATTGTTGAGGTTTAGAACCTTCGCTTCGGTTGTTTTTCTTCTTTCAAAGATGCTGATGAATCAGAACATGAAACTGGTATTTGTGTGGAAATGTCAATTTTTTAACTTTTGGTATTAGCCACATATCGTAAGGCCAATTGAAATGTTTTTTCAATGCGGTTATTGTAGAAACACCTGCTTCTTCCAATGCATTTGCGGATCATCATCATCATCATCCAGCGTCGTCCAATTGGGCGTTTGCTGCTCGTGCTGCCATCCTGACTGCCTTTTTCCAGGCGTCCCGATTCTCTACGAGTCTAAAGATGTTGTACGTTGGGAGGTCTGTCCACATCCGA
>JAUYWI010094531.1:0-11983 GCA_034780595.1 Parotoplana pacifica | reverse complement strand
TATTGATAAAGCCTTTGGCGAAATATCTAATTAACATTCTATTTTTGATCTTTTGTCTAATTTTATTTCTATTATATTATCCAAGATCATGGTGACTAACATTAAATCATCATAGCATGATTATATTTGACATATAATTTTTGTAATATCATAATAGTCACACATGTTACGTAACGTAACAAATGCAAGCTTGATTTTGTAAACCCATTTGTTCACACAGCCTTTCCAATTTCTGTCAGTATGCAATCTCATTTGCAACAAAACATAAACCATAAAAGTCATAAAAAAATAGTAGCGGAAATGATCATAGTTCAAAAGTAGGCTTTAATTACTTTGGGTGGTTGTCAATTTTACATACATACAAATATAGACACTACCAATAATATTTAATGGTACTTTGAAATAGAGAGAAGATCTTTCTGTGGTTTTTCTTCTGGCTTTTCCCACATTTAGGTGGGGTCGCCCACTTCTTGCGATCCTTTGCATCCTCTCGGACTCCCATCTGCTCCATATCTTCACGGATGCAATCTTCCCATTTCTATTGTGTTTACTCGCTTCCTCTTCCCCCCACCTTCATCTTTCAGACTCTTTTACCCACATAGTCCACCTCTCTCCTCACCACATGTCCTAACCACCGGAGCCTCACCTCCCTCAATTTTCCTTTCAATTGTCTTGATAGTGATCCTCTCCCTCGCCTTTTCATTTCTCACTTTGTAAAATCTAGTCAGTCCTAAAGACCACCTAAGCATTTTTATCTCTGCCACCTACATCTTTTCTTCTTGCTCTTTTGTAGTAGTCATAGTCTCCATCCAATACAGTATTGCTGGGCTCACCATTGTCTTATACAGTTTACCTTCACCTTGTCTGGCACATATAACTCAATTTTCTGTTTCTTAATATGCATTCCTCCGTCCTCTATTGCTGCTCTCCACATTTCTAGTCTACATATATTCTACCTCCGTCCCTGAATCCAATCCCATAACCACATCATCTGCTTCTCTCTGGACTTTATCCGTCAGGCAGTCTATTACCAAGGCAAAAAGAAGAGTCTCAGTGTAGATCCTTGATGGAGTCCCACAGTCACTTCAAAGTCCTCCGACACACCGGCAGCGGACCTCACCTTTATTGTGCACCCTTTGTACATGTCTTAGATGAGTCTGATGTACTTCTCCTCTACTCCCTTAAACCTCTAACAGTTCCACAGTTCTTGTCTTGGTACCTGGTCATATTCCCTCTCTAAGGTAATAAAGATGAAGTTCATGTCTTTCTGTGCTTCTCTGTACTTCTTTATCACCTGCCGCTATGCAAAAATAGCATCTGTGGTACTCCACCCAGGCATTAAACCAAATTGCTGGTGCGTGACTGACACAGTCACTCTCAATCTTTTGTCCACAATTCTCTCCTACAAATTCAGGGTTTGTGATGCTAGTTTGATGCAATGGTAGTTTCTACCGTTCCTTTGTTTTTGAAGATTGAGATCAAGGTACTTGGTCTCCAGTCTTCTGGCATTTCTTCTGTCTCCATGACCTTTCTAAATACTGCTGTTAAGCTCTCAATCCCTGTTTTACCAAGTGCTTTCCAAGCCTCTACTGGTATGTCATCTGGTCCAACTGCCTTTCCTCTTTTCATACGCATTAATGCCCTGGATACTTTCCTCGCTCACTTCTTTAACTTTTTCTATTCTATGCTCTCTACTCGAGTTTTCCACATTCATGAGCTGTAGTACTCCTTCCACCGGTCTCTGATTTTGCATCATCTGTCATCTGCTTGGTATATACATATCTTGTGATTCCTTATTCCTCTGTAACGTTGCTTTGCATAGCACCAGTAATTTAGAAAATTGATAATGCTATGCTGTTATGACAATCACTGGGTAGAAATTACTAACCTTAGTTTGTAAATTAGTATATATGTCGTGCCCAAAAGGCTGAATTATGTATTAGGCTTAATACGAAATTCAGCCTGCGTATTAGGCTTATTACGAAAATAAAAAGTATCATTTATAAGTAGTTGTACTTCCCATACCAAAACAAATATAGCAAAACTATTTCCAGTAGTTTGCTGTGGGTATAAGAATGCTTCTAAGCACTCATTCTTCTGTACAGTGCACTGGTCGTGTGGTTGGACTCCCAATCCAGAGGTGCCATGTTCTAACCTGACTATGTAGGTACTCTGGGAAATAGGATGTTACTAACGCCTATGTTCTGATTTATACAGAGCATATATTTAGTTTATTCTATCTGAACCAGACGCAAAATGACACTTTTTATTTTCGTAATAAGCTTAATATGCAGATTGTGGTGCGTATTAAGCCTATTGGGCACGACATATGCACATAATATCCTTTTTGTAATGACCCGCAATATGAAAACCTTTTGAATTTAATGGATATTTATCGATAATATTTAAATCTGTTATTTGATAGATATATTGATTGTTTTCAAAGTCAAAGGTTATCCTATACTGGCAAATCTAACTATTGGCGCATGCACATAATATGTAAGTTATTTAAGCATAATCCAAAGTCCAAAAACCACGAAATTTAGGACATTTATCCCAATAACTTTGGTTCCATACCATATTTCCAATGACATTTTAGGATTCCTCGTTGATTCGGAAGAAATTTGATTTAAAAATGTCGGTGATTTTATTGCAAAAATAGTTTTTTCCCTGAATTCTGATTGTCTGTCAATAGCTGGTCCTAGATACAAATATGTTAATCTGCATCGTCACTAACTGCTGGCCTTAGAGCTATCTTTTAATAACCTAGTTTGCCATTTGGGTTCATTTAATACTAAAAAAATATTATGTTATGTTATTATTGATCAAACAATAATATTTACAGCAGTTTTGTAAGAGTATGACCAATTCATTATTAAAATATGTCAATATTTTAATTTAAAAAAACCTAATGGCTGGTCATTTAACCTTGGAAAGGTAAATCGAAAATAGTAACGTATGGATGTATATCATACGCTTTAACCCATTCTATAACTTTGACAAATTTGAGCCAAAGTGGATTTACCGTTTTCAAAAATCTACATATCACGGTGGGATTAAACAGCCATTTTGTTGAAACTTGGTTTAATTAATGCCTTACTGTCATCGCACGGATGTGCCATCAATCAAGAGAGCTCAGATTTATCGAGTTAAGGTCCGATGACTTCAAAAAAGGTCCAAACTCTGTCGTGATGAAGCAAACACAAATCAGTGGACCTCAATTTCTGGCTTTGAACCACAAAGGGATCAAACACACTAAAGATTGATAAATGTTGTTTTAAAAACATTATTTGAATTTAAAAAAAGCTTTTCTGTATTTTGAACTGATTTACAAAAAATACTGTAAACCTATGGCAGATCAAAATTTGTAGTCAAATAAGTACAAAATGAGTTTAATTAATTTTGAAGTTGTTGCTAATAGGAGTTATCTACATATTGACGTTAAATAGCAATATACATTATATTTATTGCAAGTGAAGCCAATGTAAATACTACAATTAATCCCTTATCCCATCAGATAGCTGTCAAATATATTTACCAAATTTAATCTAACACAATGTATCCTTTTATCCAAAACAAGTTCAGATTTTTTAGTGTTTCCAACCTGATATTACTAAAACTATCAACAAGTAAAAAAGGAATATAATTTAAACGCTATGCCATTCACATATAAGTATCGATAAAAGTTAACCACTTTATCATGTGCGAAAAGTAAGCACTTCCATAAAAGTATCTAATTGAAACTACCAATATTTACACGGACTAAATTAATCAGACGTACAAGTACATTAGCTAAATAAAAAAACCATATATACCATGCCAAAAAGGTAAGTCCAGTAAAACAACTTTTAAAAGAGATTAAGTCAATAAAGGTGTACACAAAAAGGAAGAAACATTCCAGACAAGCAAAGAAAGACTTCCATGCAGATAGTGAAAGCTAACTATCACCAAATTACGACGCAAAGAAATTAAAAAAATTCTTGAATATTAACATTTTAACTGTCAACTTTTCTGTGTTGTCGCAAAAGTAGGAAAACGTCAATTATAAAAAAGATATTAGGACATTTTTGTCATGAATCGGCGGCTAACAAAGACATCATCTTTTGAAAAAAATGATGATTTCTAATACGTAGGTATTTAAAACATTTCTGTTAAAAATCAATGTGGTTTGATTAATATTGGTTGAATTAGTCGTTTAAGAAATGTCCCATACGTAGATACGTTTTCTAAAATCTTCGGATGATCTTTCCATGTGTAGCAATCGCAGCCTAATCAATTCACGAGATATATATGTACATACATAATAATGCGTTAACTATAAACAATGTGAAACAAAAGAAATACAATCAACAAAGTATTACATATAAAGGTGAACAACCTAACCTATAGTAAAGTAATTAAACGGAAAGGTATCTAATCAACCGTGATCATCCCAGGGACAAATACTCGATTTTCTGTTTAGTTAATAGATATTATGTAGACAGTTTTAAACTTAGATAAGAAAATGAAGTGACCCAGGAGTATTAATTGAGAACTACGACTCGACCACCTGATTCTTTTTCAAACAAAAGAAGAACCAACACCAAACTAACATGTTTTATCTAAGCTAAAATTCAATGTGCTAGACCTCACAATAGTATAGATACAACGTTGTCACGGTTGCCTGACTCCAATCTGCCTACAAAGATTTCATAAAAATTTTACAATAAAATAATATCATCAGTGTGGCATGATTCGTTTATAACTACATTTTTTCGAGATTCTAAACGAATGGTTCACTTTCACGTAAAAATGGTTTTCGAATAAACAAATGAAACGGCCTAAAGTCAACAGTCCTCTTAACAATCTCCCCAAACTGTCAAAAATCGTTTCACGTATTCTTAAAAAATTCCAACTCAATCCATCCACAAAAAAAGTATCTAAAGGGGTTGTCCTAAGCTGATTATTAGACAAGGTTTGAGAAAATTATGATCGGCAACGAATCTAGAAACTTCTAAAGGGGGCTGAATCTGATTTCATTAAAAAAGATCTAATTGCTTTTATTACTCTGAGGCTGCACCATGGTCACAAAAATCAATATTGTAAAAATACCTAAGTATACATCGTCCAGGCCACCTCTTATCCATTCATAATAAAACTAAAGAATTAATTTTATGAATATTTCTCTCTATACCTAGGTAATTAAAATTTTCAGAAAAAAACTAATGTAAATCATCAACCAATAAAAGCACTCTAAAAGAATATACTAGCCAATACCAAATATTTTATCATGTCATAAAACTAAACTCATTTTATTTAACAAAACTAAAAGCACATATTGCTGCTATTCAAAAGTTTTATTTGGTAGTGGTTTTCGAAGTGGTAAGTGAATTTTATGCTTAGTTATGTATTAAATACGGATTTCTTTAAATGTAATAAACACACCCATTTAAAAAAGAGGTTTCATTTTGTTCTCCCATACAAAGGCGGCTGAATAATTATAAATAAATCAAACACCTAGTACGACATTGGTAGTTCAATAAAAATAATCCCGGAAACATTAAAAATTACTTATTGTTCAACAGAACACAATAATGTCAAAAACCAACATGATTTCAGTTGCTTCGATTCCTTTCAAATTGACATTATAGATAACTGCAAATATTTTCAATTTATTGGATCATTCAAATAAACTTTGTGATGGTTCTACTATTTTTTTGCTAATTATCATTTGTATTTAAATATTGGTTTCTTATACCTAAAGCCATTCAGCAAACAATTAATTGAAATGTTTGGGAGCAATTTTTGAACTAGAAATGTGAACTACTGGTACATTTCGGGCTAGGACGAAGCATATTTAAAATCAGTGCGACAACTACTTCCTTCGGGGTGCTAAGGGTCAAAAGGTATTTTTACGTGCATTTAAATGGAGTACTCCCTATTTTCTACAGGCCCTGGTTAATTTAATTTGAAGCTACCTATTTCACCCGTCCCTTTGGATGCCCAGGGAATTTAAAATCATAACTGTACAACTTAAGCCGATTTTTTCTAATAAATGCTTTTTAATGATTAAAATTTGGTATATGTCCATTGGTTGTTTTAACATTTTTTTTAAATAATAACTTTCAATTTAGTGACCGAGTAAAAAGTATCCTTGCCAGATGCCGAGGTTTTAAGTTGTAATATTAAGTGTATGACCTGAAATTGTTGGTCGCATGCCTTTTTTCACTAACAATCTTTCCTTTGAGAAGAAAACAAATTTTTACGGGCGCCCTGATACACAGCACTATACATACATACGAGTGACTGTTCACAGTAAACGTTAAATTGAATCTGAATGATTGTGAAAGAGTATCTAATTATTGATCGCACGTATTTCTCGGATTTTGTTTCTCCAGAAAAGCCTATGAGAGTTCATATGGAGCAACAGTCTGACATGTGGTGGGGGCAGCTGTTCTAAGGCTATCGTCAATGGGTGAACAAAGAACAAGTTTTAGAGTTTGGCTTTGGAATGAACACAGACTGTGTTTCTGATTATTTAAAAAAAAATCATAAATTGCTCCATTGTTCCTACACAGTGGATCTATCAACAAAACAAAATATATTTTGGGAATTGGAGGGAAACAGCATTCCTATACTCTCAAGGAAAACAAAACTGGAACCTAAGTATATTCGGTGGATATTCATTTAAGATTTAATTTCCTTAGGCATTGATTTTAAACAAAAAAGTTCATTGAAAATAATCCAATTAAGTGAGACAAACAGAAGGCAGCAGCCTCAATTCAATATAATGCCTTCAGTTTCCACATGAAAGGTTCTCTTCCGATTAGGTATTAATAGTTTAATTTAATAATTTACTGGCTAAAAAGAGACATTTCTAAAATGCAACATTTCTGCCGTTTGTTCTATGAATTGGATAATTCACAATTGTTTGTAAAAAAATAGGAGCAATATATTGCAAGATCCACTAGCATGTATAATGTTACACAAAAGATTACAAATACTGTAATTTTTATCAGTCAATACGCCCCCGCATCACATATAAAAGCTTACCATACTTTCCATTATGCGTTTTCTTAAGTCTGTGCAGACCTAGGTTCATGGAATTAATTGAAATTTATAAATTTAAAGAAATGGTGAACAATTTTAACCCGTATTGTACCAACGGATGTATATTTATGATACACATTCTTTGAATATTTTTTTATAAAATGGGCACATTTTTAAATGTATTAATATGTTTTGAAACATAGACATAATTTTCTACATTTTTAAGATAATATTTTAACAATTTTTTTAACCCTTCATAGTACCAAATTACAGCTCAATCGATACCCAGGGGGGATATTACAGCCCCCCCTAGGATCTCAAACTTCCTGTGTATCGATTGGGCAGAAATTTGGTACACAGATACTTTGAAAGGTTCATCGTCAGAATTTTTATTTGACAAAATCAATAAAGCGGCTGATGTAGGGGTCCTCGATGACGTCATCAGATCCAAAAATTAAAGCTTCAATAATTGTCATGCTAAAAAACATTTAGATTTTTTCTCTCTCCTATTTTTTTGAAATGGCTTTGTCATCACAAGGGGAGGGGAGGTCACTCTCCCAGAATATCCTTTTCCAATGCATCGCTTGTGCTGACATTTTAGGCTAAACAATGTTTTTTTAAAAGAATCAATAAGAGGATCGAACTTAGTGGTTGATAAGGTCATCAGGTTAAAAAATAAGGTTTGTCCGATTGACTCCAAAATTTGGTGTGTATGTCCATTGGGAACTCAGTAACACAAAAAATATTGATTATCGATTTTTTTGTAATATTAGTCTATTTTAGCAAGTACAGAATACTATTTCTGGATGATCAAAAATATCCACAATACAGTCTAATAAAATCAATTCATCATTATTTCGTATTTTTATCTATGCCATCAAATTTAAAAACCATGGAGTGTATTGGCAAAATGATTTATCAATAATGCAATTCTTTACTATTCGCATCACCACACTACTCTTAGATAAGTAGTATACAGTTGAAACAAGATATGCGAAGCATAAATATTAATTTACAGATTTTTTACTCTACTAAATAGTTCAGATTAGAATCCAACAAAAAAACGAATTTTATTGTTAATGCAGATCCAAAAAAATGATTTCATTATTTTGTAAGTAATTAGAAACAAATTCTAGAATTATTGGATTGGAGAGCATGAAAATGGAAATTTCTACTCTGAAAAATGACTTGGTTCACCATAAAAATACTCCATTCTCAGTCGATACTTTTACTTCATTGATATGTATAAATTTATTTGTTTAGCTATCTCAAGTATTATTTAATTTAATGGTAGTTTGAATTTTGTATCACATTAAATATTTATCTATACCTTTTGAAGCCTAGGTGACACTAGTTTTATTTTTTATCTTTCTATGACGATATCACGCTGTGTTTCTCTTTTTCTATTAGGAAAACATTGCATTATTATATTTTTACTTTTAAAACGTTACAATGTATGACGGGAAACAACATATCATACATCTAATTTGAATACATATAAAAGCAAAAAAAGGGGAGATCATGGCATACAGTGCGGGCCAGAAACATTTTTTTATTAGTATCAATTTGATTATATCCCAACACTTCTTCAACATAAGATTTGAAACTCTTAATTCTGTGTAGATCCGAAACTATAATGCATAGCAAAGGGCTAAAAGGCATTCATTGTTATACTTTCAAGTGGCAATATTTTGTCTTTCATTAGCACGAGTATGTAACTTTAACTGTTTTATAGTTTTTTTTCAAGTCCAAAAGACATTATATATAATGCTATCATTGTGAATCTTGCTATTTATCTACCTACATGCTACCTATATCACAGGAAATAAATTGCTCAGAATGTTTTGAAATGTAAATGTTAAGTGGAAGAAGAACATGCGCCTTGCTAATTACAAACTTGACATGGGTCCAGGATAATACCAGCACTTATACACGGCATAGATAGGACATTCCCTAATTAGCGCCGTCAACATTCATCAAGTAAAACAGGCAAGAGACAGCAGAATGTACAATGTGTAAATAAACACAACGCTACGTACAAAATCTTAGTAATTTCTTGTTACTCTTAGAACAGGTTATTTGTTAGATCATACTAGTATTACCTTACCAATTATTCCATCCTACGAAAAATATATTAATTTACACCGACTAAGTTTTATTCATTCTATAAGCTGTCCAATGTATAGCACCGACCCCGTTCAGATATACCTACCAAGTTAATTTACAAAGCTAGTCATTCAACTGTTCCTTATTATACAGCAACAAAACCAGTTATCAAAAATGCACACTTTTTACAATAAAATACACTGTCGACGCAAGATCATTAATGAAAAACTGAATCAACCGGTCAAATCCATAATTTGTAGAATTTTAAGTATACCGTCGTACATTAATTTAAAAAGGGCATATCAAATGTCGTTTAGATACATTGGCGCAACTTTTATTACATAGAAACGATTGTTATCCACATCACTATGGTGTGCATATTTTCTGGATTTAATAGTACGAGTATACTAATTTTTACTACAAGATGTACCTACTCTAATATGAAATTGATTTGATAGTAACAATATTTAAAATCAGGTAAATTAAAATTGTACATTTAAAAAAACACTGAACAAACTCAAGAAAATGTCATCAAAAATATTGATTCAAAGAGAATCATGATTTTTTTTGTATTGAAAGGTATTGAAATGGCTAAACGACAATAGGCAAATGTAAAAAAAACATGCATAATTTTAGAATATAAACTAGGTACTATCAGCTAAGTTAGGAAATAATAAGTTGTGTCTTTTTCGTTAAAAAGACATTTTTTTCTCTACATAACATCTAGATATCATTAAGTATGAATTTCAGATGTGGAGCCATCTGGTATTTCACCAATGTGACCTTGATAAATAAAAGTACATTTATATATATTTTTAGCCATTTAAAAAAAAACTTTCTTAAAATGTAAGGTTTAAAATAAACTAGCAACATCTCTGTTTCTGGCTAAAATAGTTACATGTGGAAAATAACATTTCAGTTGTACCTGAAAATTTTGTTATAGTGTATATTTGGTAGGGAACACTATATATTGTGAAAATAAAATTAGTTCAACTACACAGGGTGATGCAAAAAACGTTATATTTTATCTTTAATCTCTATGGTTTTAGGCATATATTATTAAGTGTACAGCTGATTCATTTAAATAAGATATTTCTATGCATAACGATTCAAATTTGAATAGAATTTTTACAATTTGTGTTTAACTGGCTGCATAATGGATCGTAATGCGAAGGTTGTGGCCTGGGCTGTTACTTATGACAGCGTTTGAGCAGCTAGGCGGCGGTAAGTTAATGCGTTTGGGGAAGCAGCTCCTCCTGAACCGACAATACATCGATGAGTTGCCCGATATCTTGAATATGGAGATGTTAATAAACGGAAGCCTGGGAGACCTGTTACTGCGAGTGGTGACAACACATTCCAAGCAGTCAATGGGCGAAATGAGCAAGAGCCGACAGTATCTCCACGTCCGCTTGCCTTAGAAGTGGGTGTGTACACAAACTTCATGCACACAAGGCCACCAAAGTCCAAGAGCTGTCAAATGAAGAAGAATAGAATTCTGCCAGTGGGTAATTGACAATCAACTGCATGATGAAGAATTTCATAGATCAAAAATAGTTTTCAGATAAAAACCGTGTTTCATCTTCATGGTTTGGTACATCTTCATTTCTGGGCATCAGAGACCCTCACATGCAAATGAGAAACCTCAAAATCGACATTCGGCAACCGTATGGTTGGTCCCACTAGTCTTTGATATTCGTTTTGAAACAATGAATTCCCAAAGATATTGCGGCCTATTGGAAGAAGTAGTAATCCCACATTTCAGAAGACCTGCAAATCGAACCAAGAACCATCAGCAAGATGGTGCACAACCGCACTACAGTCGTGCTGCTCAGGCTCTCTTGGATGAGCATCTAGCAAACCGATGGATTGGAAGGAGAGGTCCAACCTTGAACGAAGCCATGAATGCATCAAATTGGAAGGTGGTCAAGTCGAAGGTTAGACTTTAGTATACAGCTGAGTACAATTTCTTGATGTTTTGTAAATATTTTAATTCACATTATTGTTATAAAAAATACAACGTTTTTTCTTATAATTATCAAAACTATAACGTCTTTTCTGGATCACCACATAGATACCAATATTAGAATATGTACGAGTATATACTAAAGTATAAATTCACACGAGGATTCTTCTCATATAACGCAATAACAATGTAATCGATAATGAATGGGGGGTGGTGTTAACTAAGAACGATTCCAAATTTTTTTTAAATAAATACTGGACCTTAGCTAGCGGCCCTACGACATCATCAAGTTAGAAATTTGAAAAATTCCTAGTCGGCATACTTCCCAGCCCCATTAATCTAATATTGGCAAACATTTATGTTCCTTGAATATGCAATTTAAAAAAAATATTGATTATGTAATTCAATGTGTTTCCATTAGAAACACACCACAATTACCAGTTCATTTTTTTCTTCAAAAGCGATATTTATGCTCAACTGAATCAGTGGCCATTTTAGCGGCGTTTACCATTGTTATTGCTAGCCACAATGCTCTTCTTTTAGTGGACATATACACTCCAGTGCAAAAAGAATCACCACCCATATACCTAATGTATAAATTTAAGCTAAGTAGATCGAATGTGTTGATTTATGTGGTGATTTCTATTCATTAGGTATGTTCCATAATTAAAATCTATGCCTATTAAGCTATCAAAAATAATGAATCGACACGCTTATATTAAATTTCAGTTGTAGGGTGGCGATTCTTATTGATCTTGAGTATACCGGGTAGTCAAAAAGTCCTTGGAATCTAAAAAAAATGTGCGTATACCTGACATTAATACTATGTGTATATTACGTTATCTAAGTATGTCTATTTTAATCTATTATAATCTATGTACA
>JAUYWI010094530.1:0-23085 GCA_034780595.1 Parotoplana pacifica | reverse complement strand
CTTGGATGTATTCTGTCCATCTTTCTTCGACTAGTTCCTTTTCGAAAAGTAAATCTCCTTTTTTATTTCTTATACAGCCGCTGTTATTGCTAATACCCATTTTTCGATCGGTTATAACTTTGATCTTTTGATGCATTGCCTTCATATTGTGTCGATTTTCGAGTTCTTCTATTTCTTCACATCTCTCTAAGTACCACTTCTCTTTTGCTTCTTTACAAGCCAGTCTTTTCGTCTTTTTCTATTTGCTGATGTTTTCTTGGATCTTGTTTTACTGCTCTTCTGTCTTCCATGAGGTTGAGAATATCGTCTGTCATCCATGTTTGACGGTATTTTCTATCCCGTTTTGGGATAGTAGAGCTTATACCATGACTTAAACTCTGCTTTACTGCTTTCCACTGGTTATTGATATATTCTTCTGGAGTTTGATAATAAAATTATTGAAGAATTTACTATATTGCATAAACAAAGATGAAATTAATATTGATATATTTTGCATAGGTAAAAACTAGCTCAAGCTAGGATTAGAAATTTAAATTTCACGAACTTTTAGACATTTATTTATATTCACAGTTACAAAAAATTAAAAACTTCATAGTTTTAATAATACTTTTAACACTATAAAACTAACTTTAACGATTGAAAGTTTAAACTAAAGCCAAAGGTAACCACTTTATGCAGTCCTATGGACTAATACAAGAAATGTTAATTTAATAAATTAATCCAATTTTGTTTTGATATTTTTTTAACAATTATAATTTATATATGACGAACGTGTTTAAATTAATGCATCATTGAGTGATAATATTTATACAAACAGTTTCGTTATGAAAAAATGTTAGTGAAAAGAGAATTTTTTTAAAGAGCTGTCACATTGTTTGTACACTTAGAAATTGACTGATATTTGAAGTGTAGGTATACCTATTTCAAATGGCATATATTTTATAGTTTTGCATCCCACAGTAAATTTTGCTAAGCGGTGCCTGATACGTAAGTACCCCACAAGCTAAACTTTCTCGCACAGTAGTCATTTGGATAGGTATTATTATAAAAGTTCATTTGAATATGTATAAAGCATTCAAGTCTAGTTGTAAAGCAGGTCGTATCACTTTCATTAAAATTACGAATTAATGATACCTATATTTTGTTTGTTTAAAACTTTAGCTGATTTCTTACCAAAATAAATAGAGATCCATTATTAACATCTAAGTTTTTTGTTAAATAAAATTTCCTCAAAATCAAACAAGAAATTTTACATAGAGGGTGACCAATAAAATTTAAAATTCTTTGTTTGATTTAAAGAAGAAACATTCATAGAAGTGGACGGAAATTTAAAAAAACTGATACCAAAAGAATCCACGTATTCTTATCAGAAGAACTGTGGTTATTCTCCTTAGAATAAAGCAAATAGAAAAGAATTTGAAGAAGAAATTAGAGTTAATTTTGAAAGAACGGCAGGGCTAGAAGGAAAAGAACAAGCAATTGTCCGGAAAACAGAGAGACAACTTCTGAAAGAGTTTGCCCAATTAACAGCCCACATTGAATAGACTGTTGAGGCCAATGGTGATTATGTTTAGAAGCGCTATATTGACTATAATTATTGTTTTTACTTTTAGATGCAATGTACAAAATATATTATTGTTCGAAACACATTACAACTTTATGAAAAACAAAGATCTACAGTCACTCTGTCGACACGATGTATTATCTGAATACTCTTTAAGTTCGTCCTTCAATTCTTTATCGGTGTTTGGTTTGAATCTTTCTAACATCCTTTTTTTTGGTTTTCCTCTTCCACGTTTCCCTAGAAATCGACCTTCCAGAAATGCTCTGACCATTCCTTTTCCACGTATTATATGTCCAATTTAATTTTTTTTCTTCTGATTATTGTTTCCAACATGCTGCGTTTTTCTTTGATTTGTTGGAGTACTTTATGATTGTCTTCATGTCTTTCCATGTTATCTGTTGAATTCTTCTCCAAATCCACATTTCTAGTGCTTCAATTTTCTCCTTGTCTTTTTCTTGCAATGTCCAGGTTTCCGCTATATATAGTGCTATGCTCCATACAATTGTCTTCACGATTTTCTTCTTAGTTTATAGTCGTACTGTTTTTATTAGTAATTTTCTTCTTCTTATAAATGCCGTTTTGGTCATTGCAATCCTTGTGCGAATTTCGTTAGTGATGCACCTTCCATCCGATGTTATAATTGCTCCAAGGTATTTTATGGTTTTGGCTTGTTCAACTTGTTGATTGTTAAGTGTAATGTTCATTTAATCCTGCCCATTTCTTGAAACTCGCATTAACTCTGTCTTTTCTATGTTCGTCCAAGAAATAAAGACAAGAAAACTGCTGTAAGACTGTGTTAAAAACATCATTCAAAATTTGTTTGTAATAATTTTAAACAGAATGAAAATTTATTTGTGTGAGTTGCTGAATATCTATCCATTCTTGTCTAAAACTGTCTGCTATTATATGACTTTGAAAGCTATATAAGTGTAAAATAATTTGATTGATTGATTAAGACATCTAAAAAGAAGCTGAACAATACTGGGGGTGATACATTACGTAATTTTATTTCAGGGTCGTTAGAGTGTTCATCACAATTATGAAATTTATTGTACATTTTATCTATAATATACTTAATTAAAATTCAAAACAATTTCTAAAACTCAATGTAAAGCGACTTAAACTTTGTAAATATTAATACACTTACATAAATTGGAATATATGTTTCTTTCAATATTCTTTTATTTTGTTTAATCAAAGATAGCTTTTTGCATATTGTTCTTTTATAGGTGTATCACTTCTAAAATGTGCTGCTGCTACCACTTTTTCGTCATCTAACACATTTTCCTTTGGAGATAATGCTTATACATTAATTTTGCTATTAATTAAACAATGCAAGAAAGTTTTATTAATCTCCATACTAAAGTGCGGTAGATATGAAAAAGTTGTAGCAGCTTTGATGAACAAATTTTATTCTTTGACTAGGTCTGAATATCTGTATATCTATGATAGGATAATTATTTGATTAATTTTATTGAAAGTAAATCTAGTTTAAACATCTATTTTCATCATATATTTTATCACTGTTTAGACACGACACCTTATCCCTCCAAGTCAAAAGGTAAAAAAACATGTTTGCTCGATTCCTAAAATGTGAAATCATTTTTTGGTAATACGGGTACTTATGGTAATTTGAGGTGTCATGTTAACTTGGAATTTTTAGATTTTGAAATTGTTTTAGTCGTTGGAATTGAACCTTTTGAAAACACAAAACCACCAATTTTTATTAGGTAAGTCACACTTATGTGTATTATAAAAATGATCAAAAAATACAATCCTTTGCACCTACATTTTTTTGGGGTTTGTAATAAAAGTTGCAAAAGTTCATGATTCATTTTTTGCTGAAATTTAATTTTTTTGTACAAAATTCAAAGTTACTACCCAAAAATTGAGAAAATTAAAACAATTGGAAAATATACTTCAGAAGGCCTCTGTGATGACCTCCAGACGACCTTCCTTCCAGAGTTCCGGTCCACCCCCCTTTCCTGGGCGTACTATTTAGAATATTTTGTGGATTACACATACCCCTCTTCTTCTGATCTCTCCTGTTAAAATATTGTAGAATATTTCAGCTTTTGACTTAGCTGCTCGAAGTCACAATGAGGCAAGGAAAACCTTAGTCATGCTGACAGAACCAGCGAAAGGATTCTTTGGCAAAGAAATCAAGCAATTTCAGGTTGATGCAAATATAGCGCTGCTGGAAGCCAAACAAGATAAACAATGTTGATTGTCATCTATGGTCCAAAAATTAACCTGTCTTGTTTAAGCCTGGCCAGATATATGGTTGTTTTCATGATCCTCTGATAGAATCCGTGAGGTTTTATGTACCGGCTGGAAGTGCAACGAACAGTGCCCAAGGAAGGCAGACTCAGATATTTAGGTTGAGAATTAAGTCGGATGACTAGAACTGAACATAAAAATCAAATACATTCAAAAACCCTTAAATGTTGTACAATGAAGTGATTATAATATTTTGTAAACGTTTTTGAAAAATTGGACCAGGGTATAAAGCGCCACTATGTGTCATGGGTTTATGAAAAAAGAAAGTTGAGTTCAAACGTTGGGAAACGAAATGTGTTTCTAAGCTAGATAAAAATATGTGTTAAGAATTGGTCATTTGAAATCTGGTTAAAATAATATTCCCCTCCCCTTCGCTTCGCTTGGCGGTGCCTATGCCTTTTTAGATTTTCTAATTTCGGTGTGATTGGCTCCTCAGCCTGTCCTGTAAGATATATTGTTATTATGATTATGATTATGTAAACGTCAGCTGTTCTGTTTCCACCTAACTAATTATATAACAAGGGGATCTGTTTAATGTAAAGAAACACAATTTGACTAATTCTATCAACTGAAGACGGATGCCATTGTAATAAAAAATGAACATATTCAATGTGATTTGTATAATTATTTTGAGCATAACGGAAACAAGTAAGTAACTTTTATATTATTTTAATGTCTCAGTCTGATATTAATATTGTTTAGGCAGATTGGTATTATAAATTTTGAAACGCTAATACGTAAATACATTAATCAGTAAATTATTTCAGAATACCTGTTTCAGTTTTTTTTCAATTACGAATTTTTATAAATTTAATTTAGAAAAGGTGAGGGATTGCTAAAATAAAATTTAGACGTCTCTGAAAAACATCTATAAAAAAGGCAAGTTGCCTTACAATATAAAAATTTTAATTCAACAAAAAATTTGCCTAGATGCTGTACCCAAGTAGGCGATTCTGAAAATGACAGGTTTGATAACACAAAGAATAGTTTCCAAATGCGGTACAGGAAAAGAGGCAACGAAAGAAATAATGTAAAAATATTAACATCCGGTCGTGACGGAACTGATCTGTAAAAAGGAGTTTGAGTCAAAAGCTATTTTGTATGTAAATAAATTTTTTTAGAAGTCAATAATAGTAGGTGAACACTCGTTTGTTTGGTAATTATTTCGTGCTATTAAACATATTGATTATTAATTTATATCACCAAAGGTGCAACCTGAAAGCACAAAAAAATCAAATTTGAGAAATGTGTCTAATAGATTTTACATCTTGTTTACCTAATAATAAATATTTTCCTGAAAAGAGTTGACATTTATCGAAAATTGCAAAAGATTTATATTTCCCAAATATCAAATTTAATTGTATTAATATATTTTCTATTGCAGATGGTTTATGTTCATCTGGATATGATGCGCAATATGTATGTTTGTTTATTCTATATGAAACTTCATTTGGTATAATAATAATGTATAGATAATTTTGAACACATGTGTTGCGAAATAATGAAATGTTAAATTATGTTGTACTCGTAAGATTAGCCAAAAAGATAAGAAATAGTTATATATATTCCCAAAAAATTCTAAAACAACTTTAAAAATGAAATAGACTATTTTTCTTAGCTGTCATTTAAGATTAGTAAATTTACTGACTTAAACATAATGGTTTTAACTAGTTCTTAAGTAAGTATTTCTGTACAAAAATTAAACTTATTTGCAGTGCTACACAACATGTTTCCATAATAAGTAAAACTGAAATTAATTTAAAACAAAAACGACAAAAATGAAATAATAAAATAGAATTAATTCCTTTCTATATTTTAACGATATAATTATAAAACAATTTTATTACAATTGGATTGAATACGATAAAATACTCTTTAATTGATTACTGGTATTAAGCACCAGCTGTAGTAGTCCACCTCAGTAAATTCACAAAACAAAACAATGATAACTAAGAACATGAGTAACTCTTTGGCAAACAAATTTTGAACAGTTTGTCATGCAGACGTTCTGGTAGAATCTATCATATAATGCAGCGCTCTCTTAACGCGGACATTTTATTAGTGGTGCTGGTTCTGTCTTTATTCTGTGAAAGTAAAAATGCTTGGAAAGCGAACGTATAGTTTCGTTCACAATTCACAGGCCAACCATTATTATTTAATGGTTACCATAAGATAGATTGGCTTTCATTTGTTGTATATGCCGACACAGAAGAATAACATAGCAAAATGTAGGCAAATTAACCAGAACAATGGATAAGCATATATCAAATGCAGCTGCCCTGTACTTGGAAAATATCTTCAACCATTTTGAACTATCCAAACAGCTCTCAAAATGATCAAATCGGACGTCAGTATAGCATGTTGCCATTATTGAAACCGGCCGATCGCAATAAGCAATTTGATGGAAGTGATTGTATTGATCGATTTATGGAGTGGTTGTTTCAGTTGGCTGAAGCCGTTTATAACATAGAAACATTAATTTATGAGTTTAACTCCAGAATGGAAATTTCGATGCAACACGCAACTCAATTGCTACATATGTAGATGATAAACCGTTTGATCGGATGAGAATGGGAACCCCAATTCCAGACTTGTGATTGATCATAATCATATTACTGGCGGAATTCGAGGAATTGCTCATCACAGCTGTAATATTCGCTTTCTTAAAAACCGACGTTGTCTTCGGGTAATATTTCACTACTTAAAAGCATTTGACACCCATTTTTGTTGTAAGAATACCCCTTTCAGAAGATTCAATAAGCCCAACCGTCAAGTGAATCCAATTGCCCAATCGTCAGAGAAATATTTCTTTGAATTGAGCTGGAACGTCAATTGAATGTACAACGATAAATGACAAAATGAGTGTAATCCAATGCACTGTGGATGAAATTGCTTTTCCTGTATTGTTCCTGCCTCACTAACATCAGAAATGGGATTTGACAGCAACAAGTCTGAAGAATGGGATTTTCTCAAAAATGATTAACAATGGATTGAGATTCGCACATCAAGAGTATATCAGGGAATTCTACAGATATCCCTGGAGTATATATCCGCCTTTAATATTGTAATTGGTGATTATGGTCAAAGTGGTTTATAACATTATCTGACGCATGTGGAACATTTTAAAAGTAGTTAAATGAGGCGCTGGAAAAGATGTCCCCTACAGTACTATCACAGTTGACTTCAAAGATATTCCCATAATACATTCAGGTGATGTATTAGAGTCTTACCGTTTTGAACAAAGAGACGAATCCATATTTCTCCAAGTCTATCTAAACTATTTGGCATCAAGAGCGATTTTCAAGACCCTAAAGCATACTATCAGTATATTACATCGCAAAGGGCAATCCATTTACACATTTACCTACAAAGGCAAATATGAAGTAAATCGTATGGGGGAGATGCTGTTTTACTGTGGGTTTACACAGACATTATCCAACAACAAATCAACGGCGAAACAACAGACCCGCTACCTCGAATCCTGGCTCCTAAGTGGAGAACGTTTGAAGAGCCAGTACATGAACGTTTGAGGCCCTAAAATAAAAGCAATTGATCGTACAAACAAATCAGAAATATTCTTGTTTCTGTCTTCACATCGGGAGGAACCGTTCCAACAGTCTCTCTTTACTTTTCATTTCATTCAGATTGGTTAGCAGTAGAAACTGCTTTACAAGTATGAACGGCGTTTTGCTGGCAAATAGACTGTGGAAGTAGTACACGCAGGTACAACAACAACATTAGAAAACTTATCCGAAATAAAACTGAAGGGTAAAACAATTACTCGGTGTTGGGAGCATATCACTAAAAAGTGCTCACTACCACAAAAGAACGTACAGATGACACTCATTGAAGGGTGATGGCAGGTCTACCAACCGCTAAATGCTATCCAAACAATCCAGACATGGCTGAATATGTGATTCCTGGCACAGCAACAGAGGTTATTGATTATAACAACATCTCCATTTGCATTCGCGCCCAACTTGGTGAAGTGTCGTATCGAAACAACGTTGCTGTATCCATGAGGCTCCGTCTTCATCAATATGCAGCAGAATCGGCGCAATGTTGTATTCAAACCGCGGAACGGCTTCCGTGACATAAAGTTGCCGGCTATGGTATTCAGCAAATGGTACATTATAAAGATCATCCAACTGTTTCCAACTATTTTGCCAGGAAATGAAACAGGAGTGTAAGATTCAACTGATGCCTTCAGATGGAGATGGCGTCCTTCAGTTACCTACATTGAGCTGTCCGCATATGTATTGTGCCATTTATCACAATACAATGGAGAACCTGGTACACCTGCTTGAAGTCGAATTTCAGATGGTGCGGGTGCAGACACAATCTGACCATGTCTCGGGGATTGGTGGCATAAACCATGCTAATCCCCTGATGATGGGGTAATTTTATAGTATAAAAGATGACCTGATCATATCGCTATTGAATACAAATTGTTACAATTGAACATCAAGTTTATTAATACTTTGCCTTCATATTTTATTAACAAGCAATGGCCCAAGTTTAAAAATATTATTATAGTATTAGTAAAGTAATATGGTCAAACGCTACGGCTCGTGCCCAAGACCTCAAGTCATGGCGACGGTATCCCTGCTGATGTGAAGCAGAAATTGACCGAGTTCAATGACTCCAAGGAACAAATGTACATCCCCTTTCATTTTCGACCTCAACCGTTGTCCAAATATGAAGAAGACAAATGGTCGTATACCAAATGGGACGATGCGGAATTGGATGGGTAAGTCAGCTGCAACTGGACTTGTCAGTGATGGTGACGCCAGAAAACTCCTCTTTGGCCTACCTATCTATGTTCGATCCAAAGCAGAGAAGCTGGTTTCTTATTTCCTCAATGTGGCTGCCACACTACCTACCCACATTAATCCGGCTATATTTAAGCGAGATTTGGTTACTCGACGCCAGATCACAATCTATCCAAAGGAGCTGGTACGCAAAGCCCACAAGGAGTTAGTCACAAATCCTTATTTGACAAAACCCTGCTCAACATTCCAGTCAAAGCAACAGAACCCAGAAAGAAACGAAAAGGAACCACCACACCAGACGAGTACGACGCCGCCAGTGATAATCCTATAAAACAGGTTTTTGAATCAGCAAAGTCAACAACTGCACGTAGCAATGATGTTGCTGACGTCCAAACCCCTAAAATTATACACTGGTATTCAACGATTATGACAAGGACGACGCAAACAATCTAACATGGCATTCTGAGGCTAAACTGTGATTTTCAATGCTTTTGCAATACTTGACAATTACCTGATTTTGTATAACATTTTTGTCTGAGGAGCAACCCAAGTAATTTAAAAATCATTACGCGATTCCAAATGATAAATCCAAATGTGCAATGGCTGGCCAAATTTGTTATGCAGTAACCGTTGCATCAAAAAAGATTTGGCCAATCCATGCAGTAATTCCTGGTAAGTTTACTTCGTGCTACAGGATCACATGTGGATATGAATCGGCCCAGTAACACAATTATGGCGATTAAATTTGCCATTTAATTTAAAGCTTGCTTTGTCGGATCAAATTGTATGGTCAAGAATTTCAGTATATTCATTAAGGTAAGATAAAAGAAAATTTCATAAAATTGAAGCTGTCGATCGTAGTCATCTTCATTAAAGCATGCAGGCTACGAGGACAGTATGTTTTAAGCCGAGTTCCTTTATAATTCGACCAATGCTTCTTCTGGGTATCCCGATTTCTTGATATACTCTTCGTTGAGATTTGGTAAGACTGTGGACATAGATTGCAGCTACAAGATCAAAAATTGTCACCATCATCTACAACCCTGTTTCTTCACATTTTGAAATAAGAGAAAACATGGTTAATTTTGAAGGTGGCTGTGTAAGAAATGGCTGGTGCCAGTTATCCATTAAGTGTTTATAACTTTATAGAAATCATACGAATAGGTGACCATAAAAATATCGTATCAAATATATTGTTGAGCTCGGTGACTTTTTGGCCGCCATGTATATGCTACATTAACTTTGAAAAGTTATTTAATAATGTGAATTGGTAAATACTCATTCAAACACTCAAGATTATTTGAATTGACTAGAAAGACCGAAGATTTGTTAAAGACCTCAACACCAATCAAACGTAAACATAAAAATTGAAATAACATATCAGATCCAGCGGAGATAGGACAAGGTGATAGGCGGGATGCCTGTTCTCAATCTAAACCAAACGCATGATGAATGAAGCATTCAACAAAGTGACAGCATTAAGATAGGTGGGAAGTTAATCAAGAAGTACGATTTGCGGATTATCAAGGGATCATAGCAGACACTGAAAAGGGACTACAACAACTTCAGAAATAAATTTAACGATATAAGAAAATTCAATACGATGATCACCGTAAAGAAGACGAAGGTAATGAGAATATCAAGAATGGAAACGACATAGTCAACTTTACTTTGAATGACCTACAAGTAGAACAAGTTAAGAAATTCAAATATTTGGGAGGAATAATTACATCAAACGAAAGATGTCAAGATGAAATTTGAACTAGAATAGCAATGTTGAAGACAGCATTTTCTAAAAGAAGAGAATTTCTAACCAAATGTCTGAAAGGAGAAATAAGAAAAAAAATAGTGAAGACTCTAATCTTGAGCATATTTCTATATGGTTCAGATACATGAACACTACATGAAAATGATAGGAAAATCGAAGCATTTGAAATGTGGATATGGAGAAGAATGCAGAAAATCTCATGGCAAAACAAGAAGATAAATGAAGATGTCTTAACGGAGATCAATAAAATAAGGAACCTATCAAGTACAATTACCAAGCCTTTAAATGGATGTTACATATTGAGGAAATAACCTCCTAAAAACAGTCATTGAAGGCAAACTTCTAGGAAAAAGAAACCAATGTAAGATTGTCATATTTAGATACTAAGGAATTGGCACACAACAGGGAACCGTGGAGAAAGTGGTATTTATAGACATGGACCGGTCACAAGGCAAATAACAAGATAGATTGATGGTATAGAAATATATAGGTTATCTTGATATGACAATTAGTCATAGCCTAAACATATAAGCCACTTTGTGAATTCTAATGGAACCACGGTCGGATCTATCATTTCAATTCAAAGAGAACTTTAGTTCATAATGGTATTAACATTTACAGTTTTAAGAGATATAACAATTAATCATAACCTAAACACATACACCTCTTTCTGAGTATAAATTTGGTCTTGCGCAATTTCTTAATTGAGTAAATTTATTATTCACCCGATTAAGAAATTGTTATTCTTCGACTAAAATACATATGTTGGGCCTAATCGACTCAGAATTGAATTCTAAGTTGATTTTGCTCAACTCCCTCTCTCTCTCTCCTCTGGATAAATAAGGTGTCATTTACACTACTACCAATGACCCCTGCTGTCATTGTCGGACCTTTACATGTATTCCACGATCCATCCAGTCTTTGTGGACTCGGTATAACTATTTCACAAATATCCAGTTAGTTTTTCAATTAATTGTTTTATGATATTATTCTCTTACTTTCCATAAATAAGCATCATAAAGAAGGTTGCCATATGTCCGTGGTAATGTTTCATTTCATCAATATTTTCACTTCTTAGGATACCCCAGCATTTGAGGATTCGGTTGGATCCCCAAGAGGGTTTAGAATTGGGTTATTTGAACATTTCCAGATCTTTTATTTTGTTTTTCACTTTACATTATAAAAGATAGAGAGATGGTTTGGTTACATAATCTTATATTAATTTCTAAAAATGACGTAAAAACTAGAAATAAAGTAATGAAAAAATTTAGGTTGTATAGTTACTTTTGACCAAGGGTGTCATATACAGAGAGAGAGAGAGAGAGAGAGAGATGGTTAGAAATAATCTGAGTAATTTCTATTTTATTTACAGACAAACTATTGTTATAAATATTTTACGCAAGAATTGATTCCATCCGATGCGGCATCATTTTGTGAAACTAGGGGTGGTTATCTTCTTACTATCGTGGATTCTGGCGAACAAGCTGTTATTCAAACAGTTTTAAATACTGACAATAGCTACAACTGGATTGGTGGCTATTATGATGGAACTTCTACTCAGTGGACATGGAGGCATACAAATGAAGCTATTGGTACTTATCAAAATTGGAAGCATCCTTTTCCAAAACAGGAATCATCTAAGTCATGTATGGGGATTAGAACTGCAGATGGACAATGGGTCAATCACTTCTGTAACAAGGGAACTCTACCTTTTTGGTGCAAAGGTCCACTAAGTGGTAAGTGACTTTCATCTAAGCCAATGGCAATTTTTGATGTTTTAAAAAGCTCTAACCTTGAAAGTATACCATTTCAAACATTTCCCATCGGGGATTACTTATTTATCCCAATTAAAAGTCAAATGCTTTTCTAATTTGAAATTCACATAATTTGTTCCAAACTAGTCATCAAAATTCGTGAACTAATTTTAGAAGATATTTTATTATCTGGACACAATCCCTTATCTCAGCAATCAGTGATGAATAGTTACATAACCTATTGGGAAAACTGGCTGTGTTGCAGATGGAATACTAAAATGTCTATAATCAAATATTAACTCAATGGAAAATACCATTCTGATATGATCTGCTCGAGCATCAATCATGAATTAGATGACTTATGTCAGAGACGACCACTCCAGAATAGCATTTTCTAGAGAATTCCAATTTACCATTTAAACATTTGTTTTATTTTATCTAAACAATAGATCCAACTACGCCAACAACCACGCCAACAACCACTACAACCACACCAACAACCACTACAACCACACCAACAACCACTACAACAACATCAACAACCACTACAACTCCGACGTCAATAATCTCAACAACAATTAGTAAGTTTCTCAGTTGTTCAATTCCAGCCCCATAAAACGCATAATTTTGAGTTATCGAGTTGCTATTCAAACAATTTTTTTAAATAGATATTTGTGATCTTATGTAGTTCACAAATAATTTAGCAATCTTCGTTTACTATATTTTATTTTTATCTAACAGAGTATGTATTTGTTTTATCCTAAGTTATATTCATATTTGTGGAGATATGTGAAATTTCAATTAGACCTTTGAAATAAAGATTAGAAAGAGGAATGATGTAAAAAGTACCACAAAAATTATTCAAAGTATTACTTAATTTTTTAATTTCGTTAATTAATTTTTAATCTACAGCAGTTAGCATTATACACCTAGATGCATAACAAATTGTGTTTCATTTCTGACAAAATCTTATTCTGCAATTCAATCGAAGTCAATTTAGTCTAGTTTTATATTTTAACAAACAAAAATTAAAACATAAACTATTTTGATGAGGCTTTAATTAGCTCTAATATGCCTGCCTGATCAAAATATTTTTATTGTTTGGTAAAATAAAACGGCTGGAATAAAAAAAATTGACTTAAAGTGAATTGCAGAATAAGATTTTGGTCACATAAAAAATCATTTGTTATGCATCCAGGTGTACGATGCTAACTGCTGTAGATTAAAAGTCAACGTAATTAAAGAATTATATAATACCTCAAATATTTTTTGTGATATCTCATCTTCACATCAGCAAAACTTTGTCTATCTTTATTTTATCCGTTTTACAACTGTGTTGTGTATACCATGATCGTTGGAAACGTTTATTTTACATTTATGATGGTTATGTTGTCTTTTGTTGATTTGTTCCAAGTGCCACCATATAGTTTGTTTGTGGTTTTGGTTTCGATGTTGTCCAATGTTGAATTTTGTTTTGCTTGTGTTGAATACGTTATCGTTGAGCATGTTATGGTTGAGTATGTTATTGTTGAGCATGTTATAGTTAATTTTTTATGGTTGAGTGTTGAGTGTGTTATAAATGGGATGTTATTGTTGAGTTTACTACTTTGGTTTTAGCTCCAAACCTTGGCTTGCCTTAGGAATTTATAGAATTGTTAAAATGTGTCGATTTGAGCTCTTCTCATTGTAAGGTGAAAGGCTTTATTGAACTGAAATTGGTCACATTTTGATGATGAGTAGTATGTATACCTGGATGGCTAACAACAGCCAATGTACCTTATCATATGTAGGTACTACTACCAAACAAGCCTCCCAGCGAGCACGCACAGAATTTGTACTTATAGCGATAGTGCATCAAACAAATAAATTCATGACATATTTAACATTTTAATGGGAATTTATTTAAAGTGGCACATTTTCAACCATCCTATAAACCCCATTTAAGTAAGCCTGAGCTTTAGAGCTAACAGCCAAAAGTCATTGGTTTAGATACGACCATTGACTATTGGCTGCCATCTTCGAAAGATGAAATTGCATAGCAATCATCTGACAAGGAGGAAAAATGTCATTGCAACAGTACTTGGAAAAACGACCATATCTAAGATAAGATTTTAAAAACCCAATAAAATTTCTAATAGTTTATCAGTGATCTTGGTTTTGGACAGAACCCCGATCCATTTTGAAGTTAATCCAGATAGTGAGGACGAGGTAGTTTGAAATACCTTGGTCCCAAATATCTCAAATAGAAAATGATTTAGAAGAAAAATGCAAACCAAGGCAGTTTCTGAAGCCTTCGTAAAGTAGCCTCTACTAGCGCCCTATCTTGAAGAGACCTCTTAATTAGAACGTCAGGGTCAGGATTTGGGTTGCAGTTGGTTTTAGAACTTTTACCATAGCCGTGCACTTGGCCTTATAGGAGCAAGACAATTTGTCAGATAGGATTTGTGGATACAGCTGTTTTTTTTTATTGTCGTTCTTGTTGAATTGGTGACCGATCACAGCTATTTCAATCGCCATACAATTTTGAGTCTTTGGCCACTTGGCTAATAATGATTTCCTCTTGACTGAGTGGATTTCAAGGAAGCATTTCAAGCAGGACCAGCTGCTGAATGTATACCATTTTTTTCTAAAAACCTACCCAAATGTCCGAAGTCAGTCTCTATTGGAATCTTCTACTGCTTTAGTTTGGTTTCCTGGTGAAGAATTATCGATTGATGAGCAGATGGTGGGCTAACCCCCACAATAATGCCTCGTAGACTTCGTTAAAAATTATCATAACAAATCACTAGTGGGATCGATGATGTCATCAGGTCCAAACATTGATGCCTCACTTTTATGGTTATTGGTCTATGAGGCCCAGCATATTGGGTAGGACCGTAAAAATGATTTTTTTAAAACGTTATCTATTCACTTACAAATGGTTCTCTTTGATTTTAAATAGCTTATTACTAGTTTCTAGAACATTTATAGTGGTTTTGGAATGATTTTCTGCCCTAAAATTTAATTTCAGAAAAATCGATTTTTAACGCATTAGTTGTGTCCAGTGTCCCAACATCTGTGGATCGCAATTTTTTACTTTGGATATAGAGCTATGACATTTTTCTTGGCACACTTACAACATATTAAATAAAGAATAGATCTGCCAAATATTTAGGTATTCCATTTTTCCAATCTAAATAAGAGGCTTTACATATATGTATGGTCAATTTCTGACATAAAATTATTTTATGAAATTTTCTACACTAAAAATCCTGCAAGAGAATTTGGTACATTCCAAATTTCATCGGCTGAGTCTTTTTTCGAGCAATCTGCAAAAAGATCTTATGGGTAGTTTTACCCTCCCACCCCAGTCTACGAGGCATTAAACAGTAATGATTTGGGAATACAAACTTTGTGGTCACTTTCGGATAAAGATGGATATCGAAAGTAACCACAGTTTATATAGGGAAGAAACATCTCTAATCGGTGTATTACGATCGTCAGAAGGCCGCCGATCAGGTGAGGGAACTACTCCAGTTGCAAACAATGCCGAAATGGAGAAAATTAGAATCAGAGAAAACAATGGACGTATTGATAAGTATGTTTTATTATTATTTTGTGTAATATATTATTTTTGCATTTATTTTATATGTATAAATGATGGTAGATGATAGATATATGTAAACTTCTCTATATCATCATTTACACTCATTTAGATATGTACATCTGTCCCATAAAAAAGTTAGTTTTAATATGCAATTTTTATATTTGTTACATATTTACATGAACATGTGTTCCTTTTGATGAACATTATTCGTTTACAGAGTATAGATTAGTTACAATTAGTTACCATTCTTTTGCATAGTGTCATGAAAATCACTGGCCATACGGTCGTAAGCTTTTCTTATTCTCTGAGCTGTGAATTCAGGTAGTCGGTCATTTAAAAACTGAATAACTTAATCTCTTCAAATTTCCATCTCTTAGTGCCTCTAAACGATGAAAACATATCCATCACAGAGGTTTGTGTCAGAAGAGTAGGGTGGCTGTTTCAACAATCTTATATGGTTTTCAGTAAACAAAGTGGAGATTATTCTTGACACATGCAGTCTCGCATTATCTTAAATGAGCACCATATTGTGTCTCTGAATGCTTTTCAGATCTAAGCTTTTATAATAAATGACCATGCCATTGAGGAAGGCTTTGTATCTGTCACAGTCGATATTTAAGATATAATTGGAACGACAGATATTTTTCTATTAAAAGAAGTAAATCTATGTTTGAAGCAACCATCATACTCTTCGGACAAAAAATAAATTTTAAAAAAACAACTATTTATGGGACAACCTATAATTATGAAAGCAAATTAATAATTCCTATAATTTTGAGTAATAAATTAGGTGTCTATATGAAAACATCCAGTTGTGAAAACACAATCGAGTTTTCCATTCCAATGTCATTGTTTCCAATTAGGAAAAATCTTCCATATGACACCTATGTATATTTAAAATCGTTTCAGAATCTTTCAAACTACCTATTTTAGTTCATTTGAAAAAGTTATCACAAATTTCAAATTAAGATGAAAAGAAGAAAATAATGCGTAGAAGATAATTATATGGCAGTCAAAAAGATGAGATTCATTGGTGACATAATGAGAAAAGGTAAAATGGAGGAAAGAATAATTGATGGAAGACCAACGCCAACGGGACCAACGATATCATGGTTCACGACGGAAGAAATGGACGGGAGAGGGACTCGCAGTGGCAGATTACCAGGCGGCTAATTGACACTGATGGAGTGTGTGCTTTTGGGTTAAGAAATAGAATATACTTGCAGCGCAGATTTACGCCAATTGATTTAGTGTAAGAGAAACATTAAATTATTTATTTTTGATTTTGTTAGCTCTAAAACCTTTAATCTGCTTTTTCTATTTGGTCAAATCTTAGATATCTGCCAGCTGTTATCTAAATGCCAGTACAATTACATTTTCGCTGTTAGCTTCTTTCAAAGCATCTCAGACTCGACTTGTTTTCAGGCAACTTTCTATGGGCCTAGGGTCAATTAAACTTTTGTAAAATGCCTAGCAGAAGAATATGAATAGATTTAAAAGTTGAATGTTTGAGTTACAACTTAAGATGCAAACCATGATAAAAAGTTATCCTTACAAAAAATTGATACAAGAGGGTGTTTGTTGAACAATAGTGAAAAAATAGATTTTCACCTTATCTACAAATGCTGCTGTATACCATACTTTTTCTTAATATTTGTCAATTATCATTTTCCTTAAATTTGAATTGTTTCCCTGACACGTTGCTCTTATTTTGTAGCTATTACCAAAGCGTATCTCTGTAAAATTCTTTGTGGTACAACGTGTCATGGTTTGGTAACCGACCATATAGTCTTAGGTACAGGCTGCCGTATTCAGAATAATTCTTCTTAGTCACCAAAAAAGATCATAGTAAAATAGATATTTATGTGATTGGTTTGCTTAGATTTAATCAAATGCATTAGTTAGCTATGTTTATGGGATTGCTTATGAAAACCTAAGCAATATAGAGTTTTTTTCTGTGGAAACAAAAATTCTAAATTTTCCCTAATTATAATCAGCTTCTGTCTATTTTATTACAGGAACTATTTCATCTGTTCTATCAGTTCGGCTATCTTTTATTAACTTCAGAAAAACAGGTACATTTCTTACATTTACACAGACCTATAGGAACCATTTTGTATTTATAGTCGTATAATTATGAAAAGTGCACAATAAAATCAATTTAGTGAAAGGAAAATTTGTAGAGGCAGCCGAAGGTGGAAACTTTGAAGGGATACATAGTCATCATATTTAATAAAAAGTGTTTTTAAGAAAAAAGGAATATTTTCTGAAATTAAATTGTTTTATCAAGTAGAAAATTAAATTGTTTTAATTGCACAAAATATATTGTAATTATCAATTTTAAAGAAACCTTCAAATAGTAAGAATAAATTTATAAATAAGTATTATGTAATTATCGAATGCGCGTTTTTTTATTTTTAGAAATACCAAAAGAAAGCTTATTGAGACAGAAAAATATGAAAACCATAAACATACATATCATATACCCTTTTATCACCTAACCTGTGTTTTTCATAAATTTTATACCAACTTAAAATAGTTTACTATTTATGTTTTTATGTATGTACATATTTTGATGACTACGAATTAATTAAACTTGTTTCATAAAAATCAAATTCCAGCAGTTCTCAAGCTAACTGTGCCATTATTTGTTTATATTCACACATATTTATGGTCTAACGTTTGTCATGTTTTCAAAGTTTAAAGATGTAATGTGATTACGGAAAAAAAATTGTCATGCCATTATTGGTTTTATTATCATATGAATGTAAAACATGCACTTTATATCCTTAACTATCATTTCTCTAGTGATTACCATCGTTATACGATTAATACGATAGGTATTATTGCCATGTGTATTGAGATACCTACTTTTATTCTTTTGTGTATTATTTGATTATATTTGACCAAGTATTATTAAAATTTCTAATTTCAGTATTCAGATGAATTCTACTAAATCCCTTTGACAGTTTGTAATGTTTACTATGTATGTACGTGATATTTTTGGTATTAAACAAATTTTAATGAATTTTACTAAAAAAGCAACCACATTTTAAAATGATACATTAGGTATTCACCTAAATAAATAGGATGATCAAGGTGCCTGTTATTTTCTGAAATTAGTGTGGTTCTGTTGTTTGACTTTTATTTATCGTTTATGTCAATTAATTGTTTACAAAATTGATGTGCTTACTTTAATTTAGTTTCAGTTTGCTTCCCTTTTCTTATAGTTTTGAAAATGGTTTATTGTAAATAGTGAAACATGTCCACTGGATTATTAAATAAATATGACTGGATTAACAACATGTTTTGTTGTTTTTATTATTTTTAACGTATTTTTAAAAGTGATTTAAAAAGTCATATTAAGCTTTTAAAAACCATTTTGGATGATTTACATACCTAAGAAAATATTTTAGCGGACCTGCTTGCACTGCAGACCCATCATATCTCGTGAATTATAAATTATGAATCATCTCAAAATTTTGTATATTAGACACCTGGATTATAAATCTCAGGTTTCAGCAAAATAGGATGTCTCGTTTGGAATATAGAGGCAATTAAGTGATTTAGCCCCAAGCATTTTTTGTTTAAAATGCATCATATTCCAAGTATGAATCCCTCTCTTTTGTCGTTTTTTACGTCAAAAATGTACAAAAACGTTTGCTTGAATTGTTCAAAACCTGGGTTGTTTCGCCAAATGATATTTATCACTGTGTAAAGCGTTATCTATAATTTGCCACTAATTTTAGTTATTTCTGTGTTGTGATCTTTGAATACAGATGAAAAACTAAGATGGACGGAAAACAATCATTAGACCTTAAAATGTATATTCAATGAGCAAATAGGGTACCTACAATAGATGGAAAAACAATATCCATTAGGTAGACTAATAGAATGAATGGTCGATGAATAAAGAATGGTCACAGATGCCAAAATAAAATTCATTCTTTGGTCAATGAATAAAGACCATTCATCAAATTATATTATTGGCAGTACTGTAAATTAATGATTTTACATTTATATCCATTAAGTACAATGATAAAATTATGGCTGTCAGCCAACGACATGGATTTTAATAGATTTTAGGAAAAAATAAATTGTTTGCAACTTTTTTTACTGATTTGAGGAAAATTTCAAACATTTAATTCATTTAGGGGGTGTCATGGCTCTTTGATAACGTTATTGATGGTATACAAAGATCGGGAAATAAGTTGAAAACTAAGTATCAATGCTATACAGTGTATTACCAACTAATATAAATCTACCAACTGTCTATCGAATGGAGTTATTTTCAAGGTCATCAAAAGTCATATGATAGGGTCATTGTTTTTTTTAGAACAAAAATATAAAAAAATCAATTGTTTTTCTAAAGAAAGTTTTAATTTTCACTAAAATTTGAAAACAGAGTTACAATATATACTTCCTATATTCTCTAATATTTGATAAATACAGTACTATTAGTGAACAGCAATTGCTAATAAAACCAAAACCACTTTTTAGTAAAGAAAATTATTAAAAATATTGAGCCGAGCTTACCCGGACTATCTTTAATAAGACCTTTCTTCGTGATAGGAAAAAACTTTCTTATCATATTATTTCTAAAACCAAATGTAATTATAACAAAGAATTTTGGTCCTTACTCTTAATTCTCAACAGATTATTTGCCAGGTCCTGAAATTCTGACATCATTTTCTTTTATCCTTCCTCTCTTGAATCTTTAGATGTTTCTAACATTCCTAAATCTATCATTTCTAGTGGTATAAATAAATTGTTCTAACTGTAATAAATCGTATATTGGTAAAACAGGTCGTAATCTCTCTACTCGTGTTAAAGAACATAAAGCTTCTATTCTTAAATTTACTCGCCACAACACGCTCGCGGTTCATGCCATGGACACTGGTCATTTGTTTTACCAAAAAGTGATTTTGTTCTTATTATTTCCTAGTATGTTATTGAACAGATAAATAAATATACATGAAACCAATATTTTGTCATTATTTAATAATTATCACTATATCAAATTAATGATATTTTATAAAATACGAATATAACTCATTTTATTTCAATAAAATATATTACTAACTAATATAAATGTATCTGTTTTGTCTATCACATAGAGCCAGGGCCATCTAAGGTTATTGACGTCATTGGCTATTTGTAAAATATAAATATAAAAAGCGGTTCTTTTTTTCCAGTAAAAACATTTTTATTATTTAAAAACAAGTTACAAATAACAGTACATTAAGCCACGAGCTGAGATGGAATATGTCAAAAGAATTTAAAAATAAAAGTTTTAAACGATGTTAACTGAGAATATAGGTGTTACATTTCAAAGAAAATACACAGGGGGATAGAGTATAGAATGTTAATTCGATTGATGTATGATGTAATAGGTGAAATGATAATTTTAATATAACCCAAAAGAGAATGTAAATAAGAAAATAAGAGCCCTATGTGACACGACTATTCACTATGCTTATTTCAAATCAGATTTTGCTGAGATATTCGTAGATTTCATTTCTTTCGTTTTATCACGGCGGTGGTAATGACGGGCTAATTTTATTTGTCAAAAAAATCATCTTACGTTGTTACAAACAAAATGCAGTTTACAGCGTTTTTCGTGGCAGTTACAGCATTTTGTATAGTCCAACAGAAATAAATTTTCAGTCAGAATTTGCCGAGTTTAGCACAACTCACAAGGGTTTATAATTAAATGCACTGTATATACTGATCTTCTTATGTTTAACAGCTTCTTCAACTTTGAGAAGGCATTTGACTGGGTAAATTGGAAAACACTAATGTAAACACTCAAACAATTAGGAATTGACTGGAAGGACAGACGTCTCAGAAAGCAACAATGAGAATAGAAATTGAAGAAACAAAACCAGCAACAATTGGACAAGGAGTAAGACTAGGATGCCTACTATCACTGTTGTTATTCTCGATATACAAGAAGCGATTGACCACATACAAGATGGCGTAACTATAGGTGGAGAAATAACTAAAGAAATGCGATTCGTAGACGATCAAGCAAACTCAGAAGAAGGACTACAAACCCTTGTGGACAGCTTAAATAGAAAAGCGAAGGATTCAACATAAATAAGACAAAGGTAATGAGAGGTTTCAAGAAATGGGAAAGATCAAATTGACATTACACTTAACAATCAACAAGTTGAACAAGTCAAAACCTTCATATACCTTGGAGGAATTATAAAATCGCAATGGCGAAAAACGGTATTTATAAGAAGAAGAGAATTATTAAAAAAATGTTCAAGAAATTTAAAAAAAAAATATTGTTAAAAATTAAAAAAATTAAATATCCTTAGGGTTAGTCGTTTCTTGAATAAGTTATTTTAGTGATAAGTTAGTGTAGTAAAATAACTTTTTCTCAAGAAATAATTGACATAAAGGATTAAAAAACACCGTCTGCCATGTAGCTAAGAACGGTGTTGTTTATATAGATCGGAAACCTGGACATTACAAGAAAAAGACAAGACATTTGAAGCGCTAGAAATGTGGATTTGGAGAAGAATGCAACAGATAACATGGAAATACATGAAGACAAATAAAGAAGTACTCCAAGCATTCCAAGAAAAAAACAGCATGTCAGACACAATAACCAGAAGAAAGAAGATTTGGGTTGAACATATAATACGTGGAGAAGGAATGTTCAAAGCAATTCTGGAAGTTCAATTACTAGGGAAACGTGGAAACGGAAAACTAAGAAAAGGGATATTAGGAGAATTCAAATCAAACACCTATAGAGAATTGAAGGACCGGGCAGCAAACCGAGAAGGGTGGAGAAAGTGAATGCCATTGAATTGAACCTGCCTAATAACTGATTTGGCAGAACACACTATTGATAGATATACAAATGTACCACGTTAAATAATAACTAACTTATGGTGAAATGAACAATAGGATATTGCATCACCAAAATTAATTAACATTTATCAAAAGATTATGTGAATGAATATTCATTTTTGTTTCTCTCATTTTATGACCAAAAGTAGTGAAGAAAAATTTTCGTCATTTATTTCAGGGTAAAGAAATTGAAGGCCTAGAAGATGCAAAGCAATGGCGACCTATGAACCAAAAGATACGAGAGATCACAGGCAATATAAAGAAAATACATAGCGCAGGTATACAAGATAAAGATGGCAATATTGACTTTGAAAATAAAAAGGTGGAAAAACGCTGGGTTGAGTACATTCATAAACTTTTTGAAGATGAAGAGAGATATAGAAAGACGATCATCGAGAATGACGAAGGAGCAGAGATACCAGAAAGCGAAGTGAGAAAAGCAATTAATAAAATGAAAGATAATAAAGCAACAGGACAAGATGGCATCACATCAGAAG
>JAUYWI010094519.1:0-11983 GCA_034780595.1 Parotoplana pacifica | reverse complement strand
GCTGAAACATCGAGGACATTAAAAATTATTTGTATGTAAAATTTTGATAATCATGTTGAATCTTGTACTAATGTTGACTTAATTATTTGTATGTAAAATAAAATTCTTTAAAATACACAAAATTCGGCCCATCTTTTGGCTCACCCTGTATGTAGGTATATATATATATATATATAGTTAGACGCCTCTAAAGTGTAGTAGTATAATTGAAATCTGTGGTCCAACCACACAACCAGCGCTCTGCAACAGAATGAATTCTTATACCCACAGCAAACTACTATGAAATAGTTTTACTATATATTTTTTGGTATGGGAAGCACTACTACATACTTATAAATTACTTGTTATTTTCGTAATAAGATTAATACGCTGGCTGAATTGCGTATTAAACCTATTACGCAATTCAACCTATTGGGCAAGACATATTCAAACCAAACAATGGGTCATAGATCGATGTTTAACCTATATTATCAAAGGGAAAGCACCACATGTTGGTTTTCAACGATGCATTGAGTTTTGGTTATAACAACTTAGTAAAATATGTATGTATATTTAGTTTATTTTTCATCCACGCAGATACAATATCTAATGCTTAATTAGAAACAATAAACGAGTGCAAATTTAGGGAAAACACCACGAAATGGTTATTATCAACGTCGGTGAAAACCATTTGGGTACCATAATTGCTTTTTGTTTATAAAAATAAGTTAGCTACATTTTTAGAATAATTTGTTTTTGATATCAGTATTTGGTTCTCACCGATCTCCAAGTTTTGTGGAAAAGATAAATTTCATGTGCTTTTGAGTATCAAAAATGAATTTCTCACCCCAAAAACATACATACATGTGCATAATAATTGAATAAAATGACCTTTTTCCACCAAAAGTAGTAATTTAAAATGGATTTAGCCATTAAAAACGCCACGATCTAACTACACAGTATGTGAGTGTTTTATAAAGGGTCACTTTAAGGCCACATTTTGGAAGAAGTAGCCATTTAAAATCTGATGGTTTTGAAGCATATTCTAAGTAAAAGATTTGTGATAGATCCACTTCATGTTTTTCTGGTATAACCCTTAAAAATTTCCTCCAATTGTTTTAGAATTTGAAGAAAATTTTAAAAGTCGTACCAGAAAAAAACTGAAGTTGATCAGAGATCTTTCACTTCTAGAATATTCTTCAAAACATTTAGGCCTCAGATTTTAAAAGGCTACTTCTGCCAAAAAGTGGTCTTAATGTGACCATCTTTATAAAACACTCATTTAGATAGGGACGATATTTTTAATGATCGGGGGGTGTCAATGTTACTACCAACCCTAAAAGCACAAAACTATAAAGTTTGAAGCCTTATTTTCCAACAACATGAATAACATAATATTAAAAGATGTCAAACTCAAAAAATCGATCTTATTTTATTAGTGCAATATTAAAAGTACATGCATAGAATGCAATTATGAGTATATAAACTCAAACATATTATAAAATATTCCTAAATAATAAAATTAGCTAAACAAGAAACAGTACCGTCACCGTATAATAAATGTATAACAGTCACACCTAAGTAGATACATATACGCGTATAAAACTGAGTATCGAACATGGATTAATTAACCCAGAAAATTAAATCCCATTATCTTTCATCATGACCGCAAGCAAAACAATACAAAAGTTAGTTTTAGGAATTCAAAAGTCGCATTTTAGCAACACATCTATGCCTATGGCAATAGGAAGTTAGCTATAAAAGTATAACTGCCTTTGTTCGAAGGTATATGGCAGAGTTAATAATGAGCCGTTCTTTCAGCTACCATATTTTGCAAAAAAATATTCCTATTCAAATCATATTAGTCATTAGTTTCTATATAGTGCACATGAACTTGTATACCAATTTTACCAAAATCGGTCAAATATTAGCAGAGATATTAAAGATATTTGTTTGCAAATTTCGTCTTCATATTCTCCAGCATCGATATCGACCCCTAAAAATTAACCGGTTTGGAACATAGATATTGTATCTTACATATTAAAAGTAATATACAATATCTATGGTTTGGAACATAGAATCTTTGATCAACAAGGATGACAGAAAAGCTAAATTGGAACACAGCAACTGTTGATAGTGGCGAAATGGCTATAACAACAATGTCTTTCGGCTATTTGTGTCATTTTTCAATATCCGATTTGGATATATTTTGATATAAGTTTCCAAATGGATAACTCAAAATAAAATGCTAGCAACTGTTGCTAAGGGAGCGAAATGGCCATAGCAACAATACAAATTTTAAAGATTTTACACTAACCGATTTTGAAAAAATTAAAACATAAGTTCTTTAATTGTTAACCAAAATAAAATGAATATTTGATGGTTAGCCTTTTTTTAAATTTCATATAAATGAATGAAATGTCTAAATACAAACTATTGATTTAAATCTAGGAGCTAGCATATAAAATTTGATATCATGTATGTTGTGGCTATAGCTAACGTACTTTTTTCTATTTTTGGCAGGTAAATTATGAATTGAAATACATGTTCACGACAGGTACATGACTGTATCGACAACACTTTTAGATGTATGAGACATCAGGAGACAAAACAATTATATTTTAGTGAAGAAAAACAGCAATGTTTTGCTGATAAACAGAAATATAATTTTAGGTAATCAGTTGAAAACGACAGCTAATTTATAAAAATTAATCTATTCAGACTTGTTAAATTCCCAACTTTAGTATAAATCATTAAAATGTTTCGCCACTTTTGTGAAGTACAAATAAAATTTTATTCAGTTTAATTAATGGTAATGAATTTTCCAAAAAAAAACCTAATTCATTTCACGAAAACATGACTTCCAGATAAGAGTGAGATTACAAAAGAAATCTCTTCAAAACACAGAAAAATCTTCTGGTTAGTATTTTTCTCGGAGCAGCAAGAACAAACTGCTTTGTGAAAAAATAAAAATTAGAATGTTTATAAGATAACATTTCCCAATATTATTGCTTGGTTATGGGTATAGCTATCACAATTGTAGATAAATAAACATGTAGATGTAGATACAGAACGATAAAATGTAAAAGTTTTAGTATTTCCAAAAGCACTTGATCTATAGTTAAACAAAAAGTTGTCAAGGAGAAAATCTTTAAAACAATCATAATTTAGGATCACAGTTTCGTAAATTGCTGAAAACAAAATAGGCTGTCAGAAGTGTTTTGGTCGTTTTAATTCTATAAAAAAATTAATGGCTCAAATTAAATAAAAATCTTTAAAATTATGGACTGGCACTAACTCTGACAATCTATTTTGCATTATCTAAACCGATTATTTTAATTAATAAATAGAAACACTACGCTAATAATGCAATATAAAACATTTAGGATATACATATAGATGTATTATAACGTTGCGATAATATCTGATTGCGTAAAGCAGTAGACAGTGATTAGGTAAAATATCTAGGAGTCTGTGAAACAATTAAAAATGGTTTCTTTTTTCCTAATTAAGACAAAACTGTTAACTTAATTATTAACCATCAATGAACAAAATAGAAAATGTGATTAAACAGTTTAGAAAATCACAATGAATCAACCATTTCCTTTTTTATTCATGAATAAATATTAGATATTATTACTCCAAACTATCAACTCTTATACGACCCATTAATTTGTAAGTAATGATAATGTATAGAAGTCTATAGCTATAATGGAAATACAATGACTAAGGGTTGGTAAGCATTTTGGATAAAATAACATCGTCTATTATAGACATGTAATTAAAAAAAATCAATTTTGTTGGGTTTTCGTATAAGATTCAACATCAAAAGTCATCAACGCTAAATAAATAATGAAGCTACAAGGCAAAGCAAGAATAGAAACCGATAATCATATCGTTAACTTAGATAGGTAGGTTCTGGAAAATCGACGTAATATGTAGGTACCTAAAAATATTAGAAAGATAACATTCCATTCATATAAATGGTTTGATGCGAAAAAATCGTTCAACAACAGTGAAGTTACAAACGTTTCACAAAACATAATCCTATTTACATTTAGCAGAAAAGATAACTGCCAGACAAAAATTAATACAACACTGATATAATTTTATAAGTAGTGAATATAAATGAGACAGTCGTAAGGTAATAGTGAGACAGTTTTTAATCGTAGCGAATATAAGTACATGTATGCATATTACACTCGGAATAATAAAAAAAGAAATAACTAAAAATATCGTCGTAGAAATACATACAGCCTATAGATATTAAATTTTGTATATGTAGATACATATAACCACGAGTAATAATTTAACAGAGATCCAACTCTTTATAAATTTCATAGAATTTCGTCAATTTCGAAATCTACATTTACATTATGGAGATGGTAGGGACGACATCTATGACTGATTACCTTTTAACATTGCGGAGATAGGAGAAAGTGCAGTTTTTTGTGCATAACTATTTTGCACCTTAAAACTTTTACAAAATATTTCAGATTTCTACCTGCCCAATTAATTTACACACAATTTGATACTTTTTTCAACTGCTTCATCTCAAAAATGGACCTCAGTATAATTATTACTCTTGGATATAACTAAATTTTACTAATGAAATGTGGAGCGATCATAGATATCAAATATATAGATAAAACCATAGAGTAATAAATAAATAACAATGCTGTGGATAAAATCACAGAGTAAAATCTATTACTCTATGGATAAAACCAGATCGGCAATCTAAACTAAAACATTGGTTTAAAAACCTACAGTGGGGGTTGCTATAAAATTAAAATCTATCTAGATAATTTAATATCTATGATACATGCTAAATACTTTTAATAACTAAATGGACAACAAAATTGTAATAAAAAAACATAATACATAAAATAGATATCTACTACACAGCATAGTCCGAATAGGCACACCAAATAATCACAAAAGCTGAAACAAAGATCACTGATAAAAACAAAGACTGTATGCCATAGACAAACCAAAACAGAGACAAGAAAACACATAAATAATAATACAAAAATGAAACGAGATTCATATTGGATGTAACTAAATAGTATAAATTCATTTTCAGAAGGTAATATCATCTCTAATTTGAAGACAAATATCGTATTAATATCTCGTCAGAGCACAAACCGGGACAACGGACAAAATATTCTCACTAAAGAACAGATAACTAGCTAGACTTTCAAGAGTGGGAGAGAGAGAGAGAGAGAGAGAAAACATAAATATCCATACTAAATTTCAGAGCAATGGTTATAAAATTAGAACACATTTTATAAAATCTATAATATCTACTTACAAAATTGCTACTTAGTCATATTTACTAAAGAATGTCAAAATATCAAAATATGAACTAAACATTTTTTAGGAACAGTAAAACATCTAGTCCATATAGTCTGGGAGCCCGGGAGCTGTACCCCAAGGAACAAGGTCCCAACAGTGTCTTATCCAACTAATAGTTAGATAATAAATTCAGTACAATGAAATTGGACGTCTACCGTTATCTCAGCGGTGCTTAAGTCCAAAATGGTCTTTCTTAGGTTAAATTTATATCCCTAAAAAAAAAATCGAACTTTTCTCGTTTATCCAATTGGCTTCAACTTTAGGGAATTGACTTCCGTTGATGTTAGAAGTAATTTAAAAAATGGCACATACCTATGTTCACGGGAAATAGGTCTTCTTAAAAATAGTTTGTTATTAAAAAAAAAAATTAAGATTAAATACAGCACTACTTGCAAGTAATATACAAGTAAAATCCATTTAAATAAAATAACAAAATATTTTAAAGAAAACTTATTTTTTAAATAGCATTACATGTAACATCAACAGAAGTCAGTTCCTTAAATTTGAAGCCTCCGAGAAATGAACGAGAATAATAAAACGATTTTTGAGGGTAGGAATTTAACATAGGAAACACTATTTAATGCCCTCTTGTGAGCTTAGACACCTCTGAGACATCAGGAGACGTCCAGTTTTATTATATTGAATTTAATATCTAACCATTAGGCCATGTCACTGTTGGGAAGCAGTCTCGTTCCCATAAGTTAAAGCTCACGAGCTACCTGACTATTAGCGAAGTAAGGCAGCATTAAATGAAAATGAAATGCATTAGTCTATAAAGTATATCAAGATAAAAGGAGGAATGTTTTCAGAAGCAACACACAGAGAAAGTAGAACAATATAATATGGTATGTAGGAAATATAATAGGAACTTAACTAACTGCTTTCTGCTAACGATTATATGAGTGTCGCCGACATACCTAACATAAAACAAATCAGAAATATTTATTACACAAACAAGATAATCAACCCACACATTACATGTAAAACAACACATTGTGCAGCTAATCCAATGCGAAAGGGAGAGTGAGACTAGATTACAAAATTCCACAGCCTTCAATCTCATTATATTAAAATTATTATCAATAGACAACAAACAAATTTAGTTAAATTGAAACGTTTGTAACAGGCAAATCAAATTTTGGTTGAACTTGTAACTAAAAACAACAAAACTATATTTGGAATTAAAATGGCAGAAAGATTGTCGAAAAACAAATTACAACGTTATTTGTAAAGGATGGTGTTGTTTTGTTGAAAAATATCAGTGAAAAAAGTTGCTTGGATTCACTTCAAATTTATGTGACTGACTTCTGTTGATGTTTTGTCACTACATCACTAGAAATAGATTTTTGTAAAAATATTTTTATGTTATTCTATTTAAAGCCATATATTTTATATGTTACTTGCAATTAGTATATGATGTAATCTTAATTTTAATAAAAATAACATAAAATAGTTTTACGAAAACCTATTTCTAGTGAAGGTAGCACCTCGCCATTTTTTGTACCCCTACACCAAAGTTTTTGGGGCTTTTTTCTGTCATAAGGCATAAAATGTTGCCTCATTTGATATCAAATATAGCTGTTGTAATTAGTTCCAGGTTTTACCATTTTCAGGAAAATTTGACTTGCCTATAAGACAATCAACTGTACTTGATAATCAAGAAGAAACAACTTATCCATCATCAACTAAATCTGGGAACTGTTTGGATCCGTGACTCGGGGCTGATCATAGCCAGTCTGGTCGTTGGTGGGAGGCACTTGTGGTGCGATGTTGGTCATCGGGGGCTGCTGTTGGGTCGCCTGTCTGCTGGCAAACCAAGACGTCTCCTTCCACACAAACCAGAGACAGCAGACCCAAAGAAATAGATTGGTGAAGCCACAGATCTTGACAAAACAAAACAAACTATCGGTGGTGGCAAAAAAACATACAAACCACAGAGTAATAATTAATATTATGTGATACACTTAAAAGGGTTACAAAAAAACACCCAAAAAATCAATAGTGCGGGCGCTAGTCCGAGTTTAGTCCTGAATCCGAGCACAATATGTAAATTTGAAGTTGCACAAAATGGTCCCTGTGCATCCAGGGGTCACTCAATATGTTTCATCTACTGAAAACTATCAGTGAAAAATCTGCTTTGATTTACTTCAAATTCACACTACAGATGTCTAAAAATAATATAAACATTTGCTAAAAGTTTCAAATTATTTGCTTAATTGAAACCAACATCTTTTGAAAGTTTTGGTTTCGATGCTATTTATAGGTTTATGTGTAAGAGATAGGAGAAAGTATGGGTAGCATCAAAATTAAAACGGTCAAAAATGATAGTTTCGGTTGACCAAATAGTTTGAAACTTTTAGAACCCAAATGCTACTAAATTTGAAGAATAAATAAAAAGTAAAATAGAGCTTTATATTTCGTTGTTAAACAACTTATTCAAAGGCAAAATTACGTGTACAGACAAGAAATAATCAGGAATCAATATGTGTGATGATGTAATACAAACCAGTAGGTACAATTGGAAACAAGTCAGTAAAAATGGTAGGAAGTAACAAAAGTTAAAACGTGAGTTCTGTAAATTGGGTTGATTCAAGATGGTTGTTAAATTCTGTTTTTTTCCTTTTAATGAGGAAGGCCTCCCTCTGTAGCCCGTAGTCCGATGATATTGTGGTCAATGGCAATTATCTCGAATTTGAAGTCGCCGCTGCAGTAAGATCTGTAGATGAATATAGAGCTGGTCTGGGTATTGTAGTGGTCCCTGGCTTTGATGTGTAGTTGTCGGATAGATAAGCCGATGTAGGATTGACAAATTGCATTTAGCCGAATATACACAGCTCCGATGGCAAATTCTTTCATTGTTAATCGGGCAGTTATTTAGATTGCAGGGAGTTGTCGGGCTTGTGTTGAGAGCTTGACGTCCTACCATTTTACATACTTGTTATTTCGGTTTGCCTGTTTCCAAATTGTACCTACTGGTTTGTATTACATCATCACACGTATTGATTCCTGGTTGTTTCTTGTCTGCACACGCAATTTCACTTTATTTTATTTTGCCTATGAATAGGAAGTTGTTTAACAACGAAATATAATGCTCTATTATACTTTTTATTTATTCTTCAAATTTAGTAGCATTTGGGCTCTTTCTTTTTCATTTAAACATTATGCTACGGGAATCACACCAATATGTTTATGATATTTGTAGACATCTGTGGTGTAAATTTGAAGTAAACGAAACAACTGATATTTTTTTGTATAGGAAAATAAATTTGATTGACCCTCCTTGAGTGGCCCAGGCATTGGGACTATTTCTACAAAAAAATATTACTAACCTTTTCTTCTCGAGTCTAAGATTAAACTCGAACTAACTCCCGGACCAAAGCATCTACATTCGGTCTATTACAGATTCTTATTGTGATCTGGACTACATGGGGGTCAAATTTGCTAATCCAACGATCCTGGAAAGTTTGTTTGAAATTTCTTGTCTCATGAGGTGTGTGTGTGCAGGCGCACCATCTTGTTGAAAATGAGATACAAGTAGAATACCCAGAGCAGGGACGAAGTGTGTGTTAAGCATGTTAATATATTTTTCAGATGTAATATAGACCAATTAGATTGTTTACTTCAACTCGAGGAACTTAGGAAACAACCTGTAGAGGGTGGTAAAAAAGTTACTGGGCAGTGTTTATTTAAAAAAAAGCTGAACAGAACATATTTATTTAGTAATTACCTAAGTGTTTATTATGGCTATATTTTGATTTTGGGATATATTAATGTTCTATTTTCAGAACTATGTATGTTTATCTGTCGTTGTGTTGGTTGTACATAGAATTGTTTTCGTATTATTTTGTTGTGAACGTTGTTTGTAATAATGACAGGGAGGCTGACGAAAGAACAAATAACTTTTTATCAAACAGACAATAAGTCGGAAACTTGTCGATTCTTTAACAATGAATTTGGGAGAACTATCAAATGCGACACTGTTTGAGATACTGTAAAGCGTTTCGAAGAAACAGGACGTGAATGAAATGCCCAAGATGAGGAAGACCGAAATTAATCACTTCACCAGAAAATAAAGAAATTATACGAAGGGGCCTTCGCCAACAGCCCAAGTAAGTCAACCAGACGAGCGGAGGTAGAACTGCAAATATCAATAAGGTTGATTCAGAGAATGCTCAATGACTTGAAGCTTAAACCATACCATCCTCATTTTATTCACGCAATGGCAGAGCTGATCCTGATCAGTGAGTGGAATTCTGTGAAAGGCATATTGGATGAGTGACAGATGAAGCCAGCTTCAAATTGAATGACCACGTGAACCGGCACAAGCCATTCATTGGGCTGCAGCTAATGCTCATATCAAGATCAAGAAAGATGCCAATACTTCGGGGTGTTATAGTATGGGCTGCCATCAGCACCACAGGACTAATTTGGCCATTCTTCTTTGAAGAAACAGTCAGTGGTCAAAGCTACGTCGCACTTCTTCAAGATCACTTTTATCCAGTGTCGGACTGACCGCAAATTGGTTTCAGCATGATGACGCACCAGGGACACTTCAACTACCTCGCTCGAACATAGCTGGAATCGCTAGTTTGGTCGCTGTGGAGAAATTGATGCCTCCCCTCCCAGATCTCCAGACCTCACACCTTCAAATTTCTTCCACAAATGAAACACCAGATAGTTGCTAGTTTTCGCAATATAACTCCAGAACGTTGTAGAAAAATGTGCTTTCAGTGATTGGGGGAGCGCGTCGGTGCTTGGGGATTGGAGGACAATTTGAATACTTGCAGCGTTTCCAGAGTTCATTTTCATTATTTTCGCACAGGCAAGACGAAATCGCGCAGGCTCCAAATTGAATATCCTTTTTAAATTAACTTTTAAATGTTATTTAACCTGACATGTGGTGTAGCAGCAAACCCTACATGTTTTTAAAGAGTTTCTTAGACTTCGTTGCACAGTTGAAATGAGATGAACTGTAAATAAATAATGATTAAGTTTGTACAAGGTTTATAGAAAATTTTGGGGGTTGATGTTTCAAAAGGTTGCATTTCTAATAAAAAATATACTGTGTTTCAGTATAGAAATGGCGAAGAAAGCATGCTTTTTAGGGAAAATCGCGCAGCTTTAGAAAAGCTGTACTTGTAAGTACCTATGAAATTACAAGTTACATTTATGAAATTGGTCTGTTTAATTCTATGTGAAATTTGTGTTTACTTACTAAATAAATATGTCCTGTTCAGCTACATCTTTTAAAAATCAACACTTCACGGTGACTTTTGCGCCACCGTGTATATCTACGTACAATAGTTCAAAATCAACACTTTTGAAAAATAAACTTCATTCAATCAGAAAACTTCATTTGTAGAAGCCGTGCATAAACAACGAGATGTCCTAACTCACCAAGCTAATGTTAAGACTTGCATAGTTGGCCTCTTGTACTTTAGATGCCTTCATGATTTCTGTAATGGCTTTCAGTCTCGTCAACTCGGAGATCAAACGTCCCACCTCAGTGTACTCCTTTAATTTGGCAACTCCATCAGCCCAAGCAACAGAGCAAATGAACCACAGCACACCGAATACAGCAGTAGTGATGAAATCCTATGAATGAAAACGGACCCAACATAACAAAACGACGTATGGTCAGTGTAGTGTGTATTACATTAAACCGATTCATCAACATAAAAAGCCTGAATCAATTTTTCTAAATCTCAAAATTCAATACGTTGTCTAAAATAATCAAAGTCATAGATCAACTGTCATTGGCGATTAAAAAATAATAGAGAACCAATATTAACTTTGATATTGAAATAATATGAATAAAAAATAACTAATCAGAAATAATTTTTGTACTTTGAATAAAATCACATATTATGTATCCTACGGGTGGCATTCAAAAAGAAAGAGTCGTCAATAAATAATCGTGAATAAACAAAATCGTCATTAAAAAGTCATAGTGAAAACTCGTCTACAAATAATCGTCCTCAAAATTGTCGGCAAGTAAATAAACTACGTAATATACAAGGTGAATTTTTAAGTAACGCCCGATTTTTAATAATAAAAGAGTTTAAAATCGGGCGTTACTTAAAATTCACCCTGTATATATACAACTAATGTATACAAGACTTTTAAATAATGATTTTTTTGCTGACATTTTTTTGATGCCGACTTCTCAATTATGACTAAATTATGAACGACTTTTTTCTGTTGTTGTTGTATTACTGGCTTGGCGGGTATAACTATGCCCATATAAGGGTCATCTCGGCGATCGATCACCGTTATTTCAAGCCGTTGCTATGGAATCCTGCATACACATACAAATAAATAGAGATCAGAAATTCAAAATGAATTAAATAGTTTGTAAAAGTGACACACCAAATAATTCCGTAAATGGCACATGTATAACCAATAATCGAAGAGAAAAACTGATCAATTTTGTCTATATATACAAAAAAGCTACTTCCAGAAAAAGTGATCAACAACACATTATAATATAAATTTAAACTAAAGAATCCAGAGTTAGGAATAAAGCTTTCAATAAAATAGCATAACAATAAAGAACCTAACAAAATTATGTTAAAAACAAACAAAGAACTTTGCTAGACGAGAGCTAAGAGATACAAAGTGCAATATGTAATAGATATCCTACGAGTAT
>JAUYWI010094508.1:0-11984 GCA_034780595.1 Parotoplana pacifica | reverse complement strand
TTCGGTTATGCATAAGTGTATGACACATACCTGCATTAACCCTTTTGTATTTTATTACAAATAAATAAATAAAATATTTGGTCTATTGGTATCAGAAAATGTGAACAACCATTCAAATATTTATTTTAAATGATAACTAGTTTAACAGACAGACTGAACTAGCAATCAGCTATGTAATCATTCAGAATAGTATTTGAGAGATATTTCAAACGCCACGGTTAATAGTTGTTATTCGCAGAAAAAATTGCATGTGACTTCATTTTTGAATATCGATAATTTAAAAAAAATAACTAGCGGGATATAATACTTATCTGATAAAAAAGGTTAGAATATTAGATACTACTTCATAATACCAGAATTGCTATCACTAAAGTTGAAAAGGTATAATTAGCAAAAATTCAATCTGTTAAAAGCACATTATTTGAAAAAATGTAAATTATACAGTCAATGCACAATCATACACAATATATACCTTTACATGGGTAGGCACAAAACTACTCTATTTTCAAATGTAACAATAATTTAATGGCATATATTAACTATAACTGACGAATACTAAACACAAGGTATCAATCTATCTACTTCCTTTCTAGAAAGTGAAGTAAAATGTTTGCTTTTCTATTTATACCGTGCAACAATTTAGCATGACGTATATACCACAGAAATCTGAGTTAGAACTAACATTTCACCGACGAACAAAAACTACCAAATCTATGATTTACTATCAGTTTCGCTTCACTGTCATTTTTACTTAGTAAAGTGTCGAAAGATACAATGCTAAATAAAATATCGATCTGATTCCACATACTTAAATTTATTGATTTTATGCGCTAATTGTAAGTCAAAATAATTTAACGTAGAACAGTGTCTTGAGAATTATATAGGGCAAACATTAATTGGGTTAGTGTTGTAGAATGGAGCGGGCAATCCAAATAGTTTCCTAGTCGAAGCATCTAACAGTGTCTGAAACAATTTCGAGATTTTTTTCCCCTTAAAATATGCATGATTTTTTTAAATACCAAAAACAATGACTTTGCAAGAAAATTTAGCTCCAATAAACGGAATTCCGGAAATAGATGGCCTGTCCTATGTATGGAATAACAAATCTGCTTCATACATACCAATTGCACTTTCCAAATCCATATTGTTTCTTATGACTGCATTCTGTGCGTCCTCTTTCTGCAAAATTAACAACTCTATGGTATTACCTACATTTATATAGAAGTGAGTAAGAAGAAAGTTTTCAATAAATAATAATTAAGTTTTAACCTTGAATCCCATGTCCATTAAATGTTTAATTTGATGTACACGCATTTGATTTTCGTTCCTGAGAAGATTCTGATTGTTCATTGACTAAAATAGAATGAGATCACATTTATGATTACATTAATAATAACATCACATTTCATAGCTAAATTAACAATACAATCATCATAAACACTTTCAATGATGTACCTGAAAATCAACTGAAATTGAGTTAGCAGTTAGCATTTAATATTTCAAGATGATTTAAGGATATAATTTTACTAACTAACCACATAGAAGTGTATTCAAAATTAACAACGCTATTTAATCCGTTTAAACAAACTATTCATTTATTTTATTGCTATAATTCCGTATACGTAACAGCTTTGAAAATTTAACTAAAAGCGTCAACTTTCACTAGTTAAGTACAAACATAAAATCGATGGTAGATGACTTAATTTCTAACAGCAAAGCAAGACTCATATCAACAGAGTAAAGTAACCCACCATTCCAGGCATTGGGCCTCCCATGCCACGTCGTGTTCCACCAAAGTCATCCTTGGGCATCCCTCCAGCACCCCCTGATCCCCAAACAGGACCAGGGCCGCCTGGACCAGGACCGCCCTTCCGCATGCCATCCGGGGGCCATCCAACCACTGGCGGAGGACCAACCCCACCTCCATGTGACCAGATACCATCACCAGAGCGAACATTTCCACCTGAGTAACAAATTGACATATTATTCAGTAACCAGCACATACAAGTAGAAATTCTAGTAGATAAAATATATATTTATACAAACTGTAGCACATCCTGTGGTTGACGTTTTTAATGTATTTGTATAGGGAGTGAGGTGTTGCTGGAAATAGCAAACACAGTATGCCAGAAGAGTGAAAGAGCAGTACTTTGGTGCCACTATTCAAAGGGAAAGGTAGTGTAATGGAATGTGTATTAACCAATTTTAAACTACACAATAAATTATATACCGTAGTTTAATACACATCTAATAGTTTTGATTTTTATTAAGCTTCAAAGATTGAAAAACGAAACAAAAATGATGTACATATCATGTACATCATTTTTGTTTCGTTTTTTAATCTTTGAAGCTTAATAAAACTATACATAGAAAATCAAAGAAACCAAAAAACACATTTTATACCATAAGGCAAATTGTCAGTCAGTTCTACATATTAGTTTTTCAATTTTTCTTGTGCTAACTTCAGTCACTAGCTCATATAGAGGTATAAAGCTATTGGAGCATGGACTGAAGGTGGTGAAAATGGTGTTTGAAGTCAGAATATGGAAAAGTGTAGATATCAATAAGATACAGTATGGTTTTATGCCAGGTAGAAGATAATTGTTGCTATTTTTATTACAAGAAGAAGAATGCAAGGATGCAATATGGAGAAACGGCGCAAACTCTATATGTGCTTTGTAGATCTTGAAAAGATATTTGATCGCTTTCCACGTAGCGTAATTGAATGGGCACTAAAAAAAGAATTGTTCCTGAGATTTTAGTGAGTGCGATAGTTAGGCTGTATGAAGATGTCAAGATCAGAGTCAGGGGTCAACACTCTCAGAGTTTAATGTAGGAGTTGGTGTACATCAGCGATCTGTATTGTCACCAATTTTATTTGCTTTAGTTGTGGACATGTTGTTGTCGGAGAAAGTGAGAGAGGAGGAGTTAATTAAATTGTTTTATGCTGATGAGTTGGTGATAATGGCGGAGACCATGAAGGAACTAGAGGACCAGTTTATGAAATGGAAACAGGCGTTCGAGGGGAAAAAATGAAAGTAAACATGGAAAAGACGAAGATCATGAAATGTGGAATGAGTAACTAAGTCTCAGAAAAGGCAAAGATTGGCCCATGTGGAGTATGTGGCAAAAGAGTAATGAGCAACTCATTGTGATGCAGAAAGTGTGAAAAGTGGATCCACGGTAGATGCTCTGGAAAGAAGAGTCGCTATATTAATGACTACTGATTTCAAGTATAAGAAATGTATGCAAGAAAATTGAATCTGATAGAAATGAGGTGTAAAAAGACTTTGATAGAGTGAAGGAATTGTGTTACTTGGGAAATACACTAAGGATGCAGCGAATTGAAGGTAACAAAGAGAGTGAGATTTGGCTGGCAAAGGGTTTAGAGATCTAGAATCAGTGTTGTGTGGCTATAAACTGACTTTACCCACGAAGAGGCAAATATATTAGCACATGTGTTAGACCAGTAATTGTTTATGCGGCAGAGACATGGGTAGTAAGATCAATTAGAAGAAAATATCCTAAGAGCAGAAAAGGCAATGGTGAGAAAGATATGTGGAGTTAAGCAGTAGGATAAGATCAATTCAGAAGTGTTGATGGAAAATCTTGGTCTGTGATAGTCCATTGTAGAGGTAGTGAGACGGAGCTGTCTAGGATGGTGTGGCCATGTCCTAAGAAAGAAAGAAATTTGACCTGGAAAAGTATGGCAGTGATAAAATGTCAAAAGGTTGGATTGAAGCTTGGAGATCATGAAGATATAAAGCGCGGGAAAATTGGTGTGGCCAGTTGGAAGATTGAGGGTCGGCGATTCCCTGTCAGAGGGAAATAAACCGACCTTTTAAAAATAAAGTAAATTAACAAGCTACTGGTCAAGGTAAAACAATTCATTTATCGCAAATGCACTGAAGGAGAAAATGTTATATAAAAACACATCACAAAAACTGTGCATTGAAATTACCGAAGTCTGACTGACCTAAAGGACTCCCAGCTTCCCCAGTGCCTCCACCACCCCAGGCCTCTACAGCTGATGAGTCATTCCACATTCCTATTCTGCTAGTCCCACTATCGGTAGCACTACCAGGATGAAAACGGCGCTGCGGCTGCTGTTTGTCTGTCCAATGGCTATTGGTCATATCCCCACCTCCATTGGTGGCATCCCAGCTTCTAACGGGACCTACAAGTGAACAAAACTTCTTCACAAACACGGCACAATTGGATAAAATATAAGGATCAAAACAGTCCATAAAAGACGTTTCTTAAACCCTTGCATACCTAAGATGACATACTCGCATATGCAAAATTAATAATTTAACAATTATACTTTGATGCATAGAATAACAGCGGCTATCAGGCCGTCTAACGACAAATTTTGAAAGAAAACTAAAAAATGTCATTTTTCTTAAAAAGTCTATAGCAATGACTTAATTGTAGCAATTGGGTTCCGCGTCGCGCTAAAATTTCTATTCCGGAATTAAGCTATAGTGTTCATAAATTAATGTATTAATCCTATAAACAGCTTTACCCGACTGACCTAATGACCTTAGTAATGTTTTGTTTGTTTACACATGAACTTCTCAATAATACTATTACTATTAACACTAGTTAAATAAATTTAGAAGTCCATGGTTTACACCAAGGCTAACACTACCCTCCCTAATGCTAGCGCGACTTAACCCATTTTTGCTGTGAACAAAGATTAGTATAGATCATGAATGTCATCCATGTATAGGTGCAAATAAACAACGAAAGCACCGTCTGCTGCAATATAGAACCTATAATATTACCTAAAAAATAGTTTGCTTTTATAGTTCACTTGCCTTATATATAGTGATGATGAAGTTGTCTACACTAAATGAAATTCTTTGTAAACATAAATGACAAAAAATATAATTTACAGAAGTACGAAATTCTGGGACTTATATTTCCAATCCGGGACACTTTAAGTTAAAATACCTCTTAATTCCGGGACTGGCCCGGTTGAAGGTTTTCCAGTATCAAGCAGGGTAATTCAAAAAGAATGACCCGATTTCATCATATTGTCGGATGAAATCGGGCCATTCTTTTTTAATTACCCTGTATTATTAACTGCACTATAAATGATTTTTTCATGACATATATGTAAATAAAAACATCACATAAAGGAAGATGGACATAGACAGTGGGGTCTAAAAAAAATGTTGGTTATTATTTTTTAGACCTGGCAATGCAGTTGATACCTATCAAAATGCTCAGACACCATGAAAAACTTGGAGACTGCCAACAAAATCGCCATACTATGTAGGCTCAAGATCTATTGGTTTGATAAACCGGCGCTGTTGCTGCCACTGTCAGAAAAAATGTCCAAATGAAATAATAGAGATGCACATCATGCGGCTAGGACAAAGATTGTAAAGTCCTCAACACTTGTTTCAATTGCTTCCAATCAACCTGCGTGGATCATGGATCACTAAATTGTGTTTTCCGTGTATGTTTTACTACCTACTCTCATGTATTTGTGACTACTGTCATAACTTTCATAAAAGTAGTTTAATTACTCATTTCCCGTAGGTTAGTCTTAACATACGAAAACTGTTTTTGTTGCCTGAAAAAATTCAATCGACATCTTATTTAAGTTGAACCGGTGAACAATAAATAGTTAGCCACTGATATCAATTAAATCACTTACCGCTAGCCTCCCAGGGCCCTCCTGGAAGATGACCAGCATTCTGCTTCTGTTGCTGCTGTTGCCAACGAGCAGTGCGCTCGCCCAGTCCCTCATAGAAGGTCTCCCAGACTCCGGTGCCATTAGGCGGCTCATTGGTCCACACATTGGACTCCGGCCCGTGGAACATGGGTGCACTGTGAGGCGCTCCGGTAGGGAGCATTGGCGGCGGTTCAGCAGCTGCCACCACCCAAGCTGAAGTCTGGTCCACAGGTATACGGCCCCAGATGTCATTACTCTTGACCAACATTGAGGTAATCTCGGCACGTTCACGTTGTTTGGCCGATTCAGTGCTGGCAGCTAAAAAAATGAGAAAAAATAGAAATGACATCAATTGAAATATTAGCAACAACCAAAGACAGTAGTGATCAAACCGATTGTTCTCACTAGTAGAGGAAAATTTCTAGAAATAGAAACCTACATAACACCAGCAGGAACCCTTTTATTTTTTTAAATGTATGCTACCAGTATAACGGTACTCACATCGTGGAATGTTGGGCATGCTAGCTCCAGATACGGTGTCCAGAGTGAGGCCCTTTGTACTAGAGCTACCCCAGGGTTCACTATCCCCAGTGTCCAGTGAATCCCAAGGACCAGCACCCATGGGAGGAGAGGGCTCAGCACCCACTGAGGAAGTGTTCGGGGGCATCTCCGAAGCAGTAGCTCCAGATGAACTGGTGGGCAAAGGGCCCCATCCACCAGCGAGACTGGTGTTACGCTTCACTGCCCACGTATCAGCATCCCCTGTGGCGTCACGTTTCCTCGCCCATGCATCTGTCTCGCCAGACATATCAGACATACTCCACTGAAAGAAATAGAAGAGAAATATTTTTCGTTGCAAAATTTACCAAGAACAGAAAGTTGCCATTTATTTAAAAAACGACTTATCACCTCTCCATTAATTTTGTAAACCATTTATAAAATTGACCTGATTAAACATTTTGGTTATATTACCAAAAATTGTACTACTAAACTCACTGGTGTGGACCCATCTCCTAATGGTAGACCTCCTCCAGAAGCCCAGAGTCCACCTGGAACAGAATTCTGGTGTCCCTCGATACCCAATGTAGAAGGCCGTGAAATGGACGGTTGGGATAGGCCCCACATTGAATTTACATTTGATGCATCATCAGCTCCACTCCAACCACAACTAGGACTAGTATCTTTGTTCATTTTTTCAGATTTACCTAAAAAAGTAAATTGCATCATCAATAGCAACAAAAGTTGCCATTATAAATTAAATGATCAAAAAGGCCAAAACGTGTTACCTCAACCTTAAAATATGTGAAATCATGTATAGGTGATTATGAAAAGTTGGTATTTGTTTGTGTTAGGTGTCCAACCTAGTTTATCTGATATTCTTTAGAATTACTGGAGACTGTAAATTAAAGTAATATATTATTTAGACGTTTATTGACTTAGTTAGTTAGCTTATAATATCATTTATCTTAAAATAATAGTATTCATACTAATATCTAGTGAGAGCTAACACCCAAAATGTTTTTTATGGGTTTGACCTTTTGTTTGCAAAATTGCTATTCTTTTTGTAATGAATTCATATAGTTCACAGTTTTGTCAGTAAATTTGTTACTATGCAGTATTGGTATCCCTAACTCATTATTTTAAAATTCAGAAATGATAACTAAGGTTTCATGTGGTCAGATGACCATAATATCATAGATGTTTGGCATAAATTAGTAGAAATAGCTTGTTTCTATTCCATTTTAACTGGAAAATTGATTAAATGAAAGTTCATACATGATAACACAGATATTATGGTTTCATGTGGTAAAATACCAATAAAACCATGGCTATGCGAAATAAATTTGCACAAAAGTTCCTAGTTGCTATGTAATTTTAGCGTCTCTAGTAACAGGTACTAAAAGAAATGTAGGTATCTAAAAATTCATATATGTCTTGTAACTCAAGTTTCATGTGCAGAAATAACCAAAACACGTGTCAAATATTTGTAAAAAATATCTTGTTCATATGTCATTTTGGTGTTTCCAGCAACAACTGCTAAATAGAAAGTTGATTAAAGGAAAGTTCATATATGGTAACTAAGGTTTTATGTTGTCAAATACTCATAACACCATTGTTATATGGGATACATTTGTATTCTTGTTGGTATTTAATATTTGTGTCCCTAACAACCACACAAAAATCTGAGAAAAAATGGATTTTTATTCCTCATCCCAGTTAGTCTAGGTGTCAAATTTAATTAAAATCGGTTGATGTTTAGACTATGATATCGGTGCTGAAATAGAAGATTGAGAAAAGGAGACAACTACTTGACCAATTTTAATAAAATTTGGCATTGGAGCCAGAAACAACAGCATAAACTGAAAGTCAGTAAGTCATTCTAACTTTTAATGAGCTCATCTTCACCAATCCTATTTGGCAAGGCTGAGCTTGGAGCTAACAGCCAATTGCAATTCGCTTAAATGTCAAACTTTGGCACCTTATATCTTTGTGATAAATGATTTTTAAGGGACAAAAACGTGTTAGCTCAAATGGTAACACGTGGTCACAAAACTATAGTTATATTGGAAACATTTGTAAAAATTCCTTATTGCTATGCAATACTGGCGATCCTAACAACCCCTACAAAAGATCTGAAAACAATTTTTTAGTCAACAACCCAAAATTAGTTTAGAAGTCAAATAATTTCATTAAAATCGGGTAACGTAGACTATGATTTCAATGATGAAAGAGAAGATGAAGGAAAAAAGTCAAAATAAAGACCATGTATCTCCTTAACTACTAGACCGATTTTAATCAAATTTGGAATACTTATCATTGATCCAAGATTGAACAAATGTTGTGAATGTTGTGAAAATGTTGGTGAAGAATTTCAAGTCAAGAAATCATCCCAATTTTTAACTTTTGGTAATATAACTGGGTAAAACTACCCCACCCGAACACATTTTTAAATATAGCATCAAAACCAATTAACCTAATATTTTCTTGTGAACCTTTTTAGTGTAATTGTTTTGTCAGACAACCCCAGGGGTATAAGGTTGGCCATTGAAGTAGGTCACCCTGGTTAAAAAATACCATTTTTCTTTTAAAAAAATCAATACTGAAGTCAATATTACACATGTAGCTCATATTTGATATTTATAAATTGCAAAAATGCATAATATCTCTTTTTAGTAATTATTGTAGAAAAATTCATTTAAAAAATGTTCCAACTATGTGTAATAAATTGTCTATATATGAAAATTATATATATTTAGGGTCTAGCCAATGCATTATTAAAATATTTTTTCCGGAAATTCAATTGTTGGACAGGAACGAGCTGTAACTAATTATAAGCTATTTTAAATCAAATAGAGCCATTTATGGACTTTCCCCGGTATGGTGGGCTTCATAGATCAGCAACCAGAAATGTTCAACATCCAATTTTCTAATATTTTTATTTTAATACTCTCCTAATTCTAAATTTCAAATTTAAGCATAATAGAATGTTTGGTTTAAATTTTAGAGCCATTTAAGTGATAATGGTCACAATAGCGATTTTATGCCCCAAAAAATCAAAATTCAACCATTTTTTCAATGTTTTATGGATTTGTATTACTGTGCCTAAATTTTGGACCTGATGACATCATTGATCCCCCTGGCTATGCCCCATTGTTTTTTCAAAAACTTTCTGTTGTAGAATCTTTCTAAGATACATTTTCAATCCAATCACTTAATGACAAGTATGATTTTAGAGGGGGGGGGGCATAGTTTACCCACCCCTTAAATCTACTACCTTTGTCAGATATTTAAATTGTATAAGAAAATAGGTCATTTTGATGCTTTCTCATTAACCTTTGAGAGATTAATAAAAAAGCATGAAATATGAATGAGATTTTGGAGCTAACAGCCTAATTGGCTTAGATCATAACTGCTGCTATGATGTATGTATATGAAACAGATCTTCAAACTTCTAATGAAACTAGCTCTAATTGTAAATAAAATATTTTACTACTTACCTGGTGTACGACTCCATTCTTTTGATAAATTTGGCCTGACACCTATAGGATCGGACATCTGCTAACTAAAAATAATAATTAAAATGGAAATTATTAATCATTATAATTTATACAAATAGACTAAATAATGGTCTATTATGGATCCTCTATGACATTGAACACAAGGCTGCACAATGTTTCTTTGACAACCTCTCTGGATTCTAACATAATGTCACTGTGTTATTTGAATCAGATAGATTGGAGATGCATAGCTAAAAACAACCCTTCTCCACTGTTCAGGAGTCCAGCCTATGTACTCACATGACCATTCTAATCACAGCTGTAAATGCCTAGCAGACAAGAGGTTTTTTTCATAAGAGAAATAGCCTGCAGTGTCGAACAGTCCTAGGGCTAATGCCTGCATTTCTGTCTTGACCTCTACTTCCTATAGTTGATTCCTGGTCTTCCTCTGCATTAACAATCTTGAACACTTCCTGTTTCTCAATACTTTTTAAAAACGTCAGCACATGAAACAGACTGACTTATGAGTAAATAGAGAAACCAAATACTTACATAAATATCTAAATTTTGTTTTTGATATAAAAATAATATCTATTGCAGATTATATTAGGAACATTTCATAGCATAAAAACAGTAATAAAGATTCTGTGGATGCATTGCCATGACTTATGGGATGCCTCATTCAGTATCCAGACTAGTATAGAAAACAAGAAATTATGTATACACAAATTTATTTACATATTGAGAGGAATGTAATAGATACAATAAAATATATTAAGAGCATTTCTCAGCAAAAAAATCCATTCCAAGCTACACACTTTTCCCAATGTTGGTGGAGTTCCTCTAATATACTGCTAAAAATTGATCTTCATTTACAAATCTGAGGTTTTCAGGGATATCAAAAGTTTTTCTAGCTAAATCCTTCTTTAGAAGATGGAAAAATGAGTCTGAAGGAGATAAAGGGCTTCAAGTATGGTGGATAGGGTAGCTTTTGGATGGAAGATCTTTTGTACAAATGTTGAACAAATTTGCTTGGTGTATCAGTACTCTCTCTGTAAAAGCCCATCAAATAAGACTTGTAGTATTGTCCAGTCAACTTTTTGAGATAGTCTACAAGCACAATTCTCTGATAATCATAAAACACAGTCAACATGAATTGACAGCAATGTAACCAGTTCTTTCTGCATCATGCACAGAAGTTCTTACTCTTTTGAATTCATTTATCCAAAAGTAAATAGCACTTTCTTAGGTGATTCAGCAACATACCTTGGTGTAATAGAAGACTGATGATGTCCCTCATAGAATAAATTTGATAACAGAGCTTGTTAGTCAATAAAATTTATTAAATTTGAAACTACATAACTATATATATGCAAAGCACAATGAAATCGATATTACCTGTTTATGTACCTATCTTATCTATAGATATTTCATACAAAAAATAAAATGATATCAAATCATCATGGCTAGTCCAGATACTTAATGGGCACACCACAGACATTGTCTAAAACACTGTTTCTGAGATATTTGAGATTTTAAATAAAATGTCTAAAATCATTTTCATAGGTGCATGCATATGTAAATAGAACATAGATCCATTTATCAATTGATATTCATCATTCTTTTTTTATTTTGTACAAGAAAGATGTTTATAAATTATTTTTAGAACTTTATATACTAATTTATCAACTGAATTATTTTTTTGTTTTAGTTTTAATATGCCAGAGGCAGGTTAATTTTAAATAAAAGTATTGATTAATTTGATGACATCCTTAACACAAGGTTCTCTATTAGTTATATTAACATATAATTTTCTAATTATTTTATTTGCTTGGAAAATTCATTTTCAGCAAAATTATTTGTTTTATCATATCTCCTCCACAGCATATTCAGAGGAGCTAGTGGGAAATTCAACAGATTTGGTTTAGAGGCTATAACACTTATAACAAGCTTCAAACATGTACTTATGCATGTCTCCAAGTAGAAAAAACAAACCAAGTGGGAGATTTAAAAAATTGCTAAAACAAATTTTCTGTGCAAATTTTGTTATTAATCCCCACTATAAAATATTATGATTATATACAGGGTGAATTTTAAGTAATGCCTGATTTTTATTAAATAAGATTTATAGAATAATAAAATTTATTAGCATAAATAATGAATCAGAAAAGAATAAAACATAAACATAGTACATAGTACAATATTCAGTCTATTATCTCTTATGTTGTTCAAACTGCTCCCCATCTACATCAGCACACATCTGAAGTCTGGTAGCTATGGAATGGCAGACCTTCTGACAA
>JAUYWI010094497.1:0-11986 GCA_034780595.1 Parotoplana pacifica | reverse complement strand
GAGGCCCAACAAGGCCGAAACAGCTGTCCTGGGCTATCATTTGCGAGTAATATAGATAAGTAGTATATTTTTATTAATTGGCAGGGCTGTATATACACGTAAGGCCAGTTTCTCATTTTTTCAAAAGTGTTCATCGAAAGAATTGAGATGAGGTATTACTTTAAGGAATATTAAAGATTTCTGATTTTGCTGAAACACCTTGCTATTTTTTATAAACCTTTCCCACTGTATATCGTAATCCTTTATAAAGTAAAATTTATGAACTATCATTATTTTTTACATTGAATCCAAAAATATACAATCGTGACAGTAAGTCGGACTAAAAAATTATTTTGGCGGTGCTTCAACATATCAGCAACATCTGTAAACCTAACAATGAAATGTCTATTGCACCGTCGTTCTTTTAGCATTTATCACCACAATCGCATTAATTATACCCCCAAACAAATTGATATGATTTACTGTAGTTCAGCATGACTATTCTTGAAACATCTAAATAAGACAGAAAAAGACTGCCACTTACAGACGGGTAATTGAGGAAACTCAGGTCCATACAGAATACCCAATAGTCGAGAGGTGAGGGCTGCGTTGACCCGATTCCATTGATTGACTAGAGAGGCATGGTGGCGCCAGGAGCGACACATCTCCGTGAAGGTCCGCCAGAGTGGAGGCCGTGGAAAGCACTTATGACAAGCTTGCAACCACACCAGGAACATCACACCCAGCATTCTCTCCGCCATTTTGGTACTTAGGTCATCTGGGTAAAGTAGAAAGATGTACAAAGCTTGTTGACAAATTATTTAAAAGGTATTAGAAATAGTGATACAGAGAAAATACAATATTAATGTCAATTTAGTTAACAAAATACTGTATCATGTTTTCATTTAATTTTGCTTGTTTTAGTCAACTTTCTTTCCTGATTGGATGATTTTTTTTCATCAAATTGAAATTGTACTGTAACTTAAAAATAGCTGGAAATGTAAACTTTTAACCATAAAAGGGACTCAAAATGCAATTTTAGGCAATGATGGGTGTACCACTAGAGATATCCCAATGCGTCTGGATGCCTGCCAGTACTGTGGTGTTGTAAAAATTATTTAATGACTCTGTCAGAGCACAAGAGAAGCGTGACTGCAAAACAAGATCCGAAAGAGCCAAAGTTACTATGCCCAGAACAGATGGTTGAATTCGCATGTATTCAAAGCCTAACCCATTTGCTCTGCTTATGAAATAGCAAGTAATTTGTTTCCTGGGTTAGGCTTTGAATACTTGCCAATTCAACTATCAGTTCTGGCTCTTGTACTTTGAAACAGTAAATAACTTTTACAACACAGTACTGGCAGACCTCCAATATGCATTGTGATATCTCGTGTGGTATAGGTACCCTTTGTTGCTCAAAATTACGTCAGTCCCTTTTCTAGTCAAAAGTTCACATTTCCAGCTATTTTAAGTTACAGAACAATCAGGAAATAAAATTAACCAAAACAAACAAAATTAAAACATGATATAAAATGAAATATTATTTTAAAGATGTTTCATTGTAGTTAAGAAATAAATTAATTATATTAGTTGTTTTTTTTTACTTTATCCAAACTGTTGGTCATGACTGTAGTACAAGTTGGTGGGGCTGGATTCATAGAAAGTTTATGCTCTGTATACAGAAATCAACTCAAATTTATCAAAAGAAGATATTTCTATTCCTATTTTTAAATTATATTATGTTCATTAGCCAGAAGAAGGTTAATTATTTCTAATAAACCGAAACTTAGATCGTTATTTTGTGTGTTCCTTTTCTATTAACGTTAAAGATATTTAAAACTGAACGAAGAAAACTATGTTTTCGATAGATTAGTAATTATTCATAACATTTTGAACTATTAGTAGGAATGTATCTTGACAAAATTAAATAACTTTGACGACAAAATTTCCGAAAAGTAAAAACAAAAATTTATACATAATATAAAATCGCTTATTTTAGCCCAACATAACAATATTTTATTATACGATAGAGAATGTGATCAAAGTTGTGACGCTAATCTTCAAAAACCAAACCACAATGGAGTAATGTTCTGGATATCCTTGGTTGAGCCTAATATTTACTAGATGCAGATACTAACATGTTGGCCTTAATATTGTATCAGTAGAACACTACACCCGAGTTAGTTAGATGCGATCATGTCAAATATAATTATGTATTAGTGGTAGATACAATGCACTTCTAAAGCGCGGTCGATTACAACAGCGAGGTAGATACATCGACTACGTACATATTATTCTGCTGTGAAAAAAATCTTGATTGTATGTAAGGTGAGGTATTATTACTTGATGACAGGCGAATGTACATAGAGCTAGCTCTCTGATACCCTGAGATAAAATAACTAAGATGAATATCAATTTGTTTTTACAGGTCTGTTTTAATAATTGTCATTAAAAAAGGGTAACTCAGATTGGCCTCTAAATAGCTAGCTAGCTGTTCTAGCTCTCTGACAATAGTAACAGATTAAACAATATGAGCCATCCATAGATATGAATTATACTAATGAACAAAAAAAATTTAACATTTATTTGTAAATTTTCACTGAAAAAGATTAGCCAAAAAGGCTCTATCGCTAAGTCTTCCAAAATAAAGTATAAACAATCTCTAAAATGTCCCAGTAAACAATCCACAACCTAAACAGCCAGGTTGCTAATGAAGCTATACACCCCTTTACACATACATTTTTAAACTAAAATACGGTAAGTCCAATTAAATGAATTTGTAAAACTAGCTCATAAGTGACGGGCCGTAGTTTTTCGCGCGATTTCTTTTTCATACCTCCACAGTCACATACTCAAAGATCTGGATGGTTGTTGGACCATAACTGCCATTCAACAAATGTTATTATTCTGTTAAGTGAAAACTAAATCTGTCCCTCGTAAGTGTACAATGAAACCTTCTTTAAACAACAAACGAATTCAATTAGAGCCAAATGATTTGTATAACATAAGACGTTAGTTTTTTTCCTTTTTCTCATTTTTTATTCAATAGGTACCATAATAATATCATTTACATATTACATAATTATCTGATCTCTTTTAGTACATCTCATTGAAGATGTTCTCACAACAAATGTTGCATCATTTTTGTTGTATGTAAGAGTAGCAATGTAATCCGTAGTGAGTTTCATTGGGCAACACATCCCATTCTAAGATAAAAAGTCGATTTAATTGCATGCAGCCACCATACTTCTGCAACGTCAAAATCATAGAAATGGATAACCAATGTAGAATACATGAGCAGCTGGGGTGGTTGGGATCGAAACCATGCACCCTAAAGAGGAAATTTGGCAAATACCTTACTGTCGGAATTTTATTTGGACAATAAGTTAAAGAAGCTATTTAATTATATCAAAATTTGACTATAATTTATATTCTAACCCCTACATATAATATGTACAGTAAGAAAACCATGACATATCTATCCAATTAAATGGTTCTGAATTTCATAAAAAAATTATCTGAATAAAAAGCTAAAAAAATATGGCGGATAACTGGAAACTATACTTTTGTGGAATTGTTTGTTGACAGTATAATTTTTGGCAGACTCCACAAATTTGTCTACATTTAATGGTGATAAAAATGCAGGTCTTCTAAATGCCCCCAGTTCATTCATTGTATATCCATTGCTATGGTTAGAATACTAAAGTAGAAGCGAAAAATTAGTCATTTGAAGCATCCGAATGTATCCACCAAAAATTATTCTTAGTTGCAAGGATATGAAAATAAAATTTGATTACATAATTATAAATTAATTGATTATAATGCCTCTTGAATAATAAAGCATAAAAACATAAACTACACAATACATTTATATATACGTAAACGTTATGTCTCGTCATTTCTATTATATTTATGGCATTTTTTATAAAATTGAAGTAAACAAATATATGACCACACATATTAGGTGATTTCAAGTGGTCCAAACATGGCCGTACAAAAAGGGTGCATGGCTATATTTAAGATTTGAGCTAAACACTCATTGTAGCAAAATTATGACCATTTCAAATTTAACTTAAAACTTATTACAAAACAAATTAGGTCAAACTTTGAAATCACCCATTACGGTATCAAAATTGGTTTAATATGGCAATAGTCAGAAATTAATAAATATCGTCTGTAATTTTAATTCTTAAAAAACAGGAAGGTTAACATCTTTGAAATGTTAGATCGTTATTCAAAAAAGAAAAACGACGTTAAAACAGGTCAGTGTGCAAAAGAAAGAGTTTGTTACTAAATCTAATATCTGAATTTATAAAAACTAGCAACTGCCACAAAATGTTACGATTACCTACAAATTACAGTTAACACGGTCCGCTCCAGAATTGACTAACTGATTCGCTCTTGAATAGATCTCTTCGCCAAGAACACAGTTATTACATAATGACCATTTTGTTAATGGCGAAGTCAGTTCTTCCTTGATTTGAATACACATAGTATGGACGAATGTATTTGTCTGTTGTTGACGCATGGATTCATATTCATGGCAAGCTATTGAGTGACGTCATTTAATCTGTGATCCATAGGTCTTTTCAGTGTCTATGTTGCGTTAGTTCCACATTTTGCCATCAAGAGAGCATTCATCACTACGTACATTATATGTAGTAGCACGGTTGAAAAATTGATAGTTCTGACTGGATCCAATTAATTTTTTATAATACAAACACTAATATTGTACTAAGTAAAACAAATAATACATACATATTGTGAAACAAGCAAAGCAGTAAATTAATAATAAACTAAATGAATTGTGATTGGAGATTAGATACAGCACACACTCAAATGTAAGGAAAGTTTGTTATTATTGAAGATTAGATAGAAACAATCAACAAAGGAAAACGGAATATCAGGGCGAAAGTTATAAACCACTCTTAATTTTGTTTTTTTAAACAACAAAATTCCCCTTCCATAAATTAACGTTTAAAAATATTATATAGAAATTACGTGTAGTTAAAAAAAGTTGTTGTTGTTAACATAAACGGTATTTGGTGTTTAAAATGCAAATATTTAGCGAGCGTCCACTAGCAACCCTGGTAATCCGTTGTCCTAGCAACCAACTCACCCTTCCTCGTGGCCTCATCCAAGGAATAAGTACGAAGTAATGTTAACACTAGAGAAAAGTCAACATTTAATCGGATCAGTATTACAACAGTAAAATACAATACTAAAGACGCAAGAAGTCCGAATGAAGGGAATTTGCCATGAAGCCAGTGATTGATCTCTCACTTAAATTTTCAGTAGGAAAAACTAACTTTTCGTTGGTGTCCATTATGAGATTGTGCCTCACCAATTTCAAATCTTCTGACTTAGGTAAAATATGTTGTGCATTATTATAAAATTTATTCTGTCGGTTTCTATATTTCTTGGAAATAATCAATAAAGTATTGGGAAAAGGACAAGCTTTAGCTGTGAGTAAAATAATGGAATGAGTTAAAACTTAAAAAATCACCCGGGACAGAAGTGGACAAGAAAAATATTACATATTCTGCTGATTTTTAAAATATTCCGTAAAAAATGAAATAAAATCTGTAGACATGGGTCTTTTGAAAATATTCCTATCTGGTGTGTTCCATGACCTAAACCCACGCAGAAAGGAATGCCATTCGAGTGCACCGTCACCAACCTACCTAGTTCAGCAGGAGGTGCCAGCATGATGTGATTGACAGCTAGACAAAATTGCAATAAGCACTCCCACGTCTCCGTGTTGATCAGAGTGGATTCCTTGGCGATGTCCTCAATAGTACGCAACACTTGGTGCAGAAGAAGTGGTTGCTGCTGTTCAGGACCTAAATTTAAACAACAGTGTTCATGTTAGACACTTTTAACAAAGAATTACAAACACATTAAAACTAAATGAACAGTTGGAAATGGGAAAACCGTTCATGATTTTGACAAAAGATATTTCATTCATGACGACTTACAAATTTATTTTCATCTGTATTATTCACATTATAATCTGAGTATTATCGTATTTTATGATTACTAGAAAATAAAAATCGCATCCATGTAGATAAGCGATTTCTATGTATTTTACTATTTCATACCATACGTAATAATTCTATGGAAATCATGAGTTTACCACATTCTACAAAAAATAAATGACTTTTTTTTATCATAAACGTTACCCTCCCTGGCTACTTGTTGAATAAAGCTTACTACTGCTAACATCTTCCTTTTTCTCTTCCCGTCGCGAGTCCTCTCTTTTATCAGCAGTCTGGTGTGGCATGAATAGGCGACACAGACTGGTTAGCATACGTCTAGCATAACGATTGGGATCGGCTCGAATTGCTGAGGGAATAAGGTCTATTTTCTCCATAATTGGGGTATTGGACCCAGCGCCCAGCACATTGGTTGAGCCAGGGTGAAGCAGAAGACACTGTAGCCAGCAACAATAAATGTGAGCACTGTGTTTCACAACTTCCCAATAGTTGAATGGCATTGTCAAACCATAGTTTATCATCTGTAGTTAAATTCAATATAATAGATGTCTGAATACTCATACTTTGTGAAATAAGATGCTAGTAACGTACTTGATTAAGCCAATACAGTAAATAATATGCACATACCTGCATTGCCCAATCTACTTGTGTTTCGGTATCTAATACCACTGAAAATGGTGAAATAACCGCATGAAACTGTGCAATTGAAAAGGAATCTTTGCCTCCACTACCCAATATCATTGAAGAGCCAACATTGGTTCCTCCACTAGCACCAGAAAAACTGCCACCTGACATGGCCACCCCAGCTGTTGAGAGATGACTACTACAATTGCAATCAACCTAGAAGTGGTTGTAACGAAAAGTATAAAAGAACATTAATTTATTAACTACTAAATAAGAAGAAGAACAAGCATAATTTTATATTCATGATATGCAAAATAGATATCTATTCCACAATGTGACGGATGTATAAACACAAAAATCTAGAAATGTAACTAAAAGTTAGCATAATGTTTGATTCAACAAAATACTTCTGAAGCACCCACTATACACACCTTAATGCTTAGTACAGACTGCAATGCCAGAATATTAGCAGTGTCAGCATTGAACATGTGCAGCAATGATTCCTGTTCTTCCATATGAAGGTGCATTTCATCCTGCAGGGAACACCAACCAGAATACATTGTGAGCAATAAAAGACCTAATTGTTCACAAACTAAAAGAAGAAAAAACAGCTTTTCAAGCATATATAAATTTTAATATAGAAATTACCATATAATTTATATTGATTAAGTAAATAAATTAGTATTGCATTGAAACATGTTTTTTATTTAGTTAGTTATATTTCAATGGAAGCAAGCACTTAGCTTATAAGATAAGGGTAACACTAGGAATCTTAATAATATTGATAGTTTAAAAGAAAGAAGAGATTAAAATAATCTATCTACATGAAATTTCATTTTAATAATCTAATTAGCAACTTACATAACAATAATTTTGCAACTAATTTAATTGGTATTTGATCAGATGAACCTTTTTACCATATAGGAAACTTTATGATGTAGATCACTGGATTCTTATTATTTCTTCCAAGAAAATTAATACAAGAAACATAGATATATGTAGTCTCAAAGATAAGTAGAAACACTTTTAATAAGAAATGGTTAAATTTATGTAATTTTTGTCTTTATGTAAATAATATTTGATTTTTAAAAAAGAATTTATAAAAGAATTCCTATAAAGTTTCTATAAATATATTGTTAATATGTACATAATTAATATTTCATTGTCTTTAACCAAATAGATGTTTTTATTGGTATACATATCTTATTTATATTCACTTTCAAACAGTAATTTATGGAATGTGAGTTGTCATATATTATTTGTTTCATCAACTAACTCCAATATAAAAGTCAAAAATAAAATATACCAAAACAGAGTATATTGAAATAGATATGTTGAACTATCATAACTGCATTTTATTAACTTTTCAGTAGAGCAAAAAGAAAATAATCACAGGTTTTACACCCTAAAGGTTAGGTTTAATGAGAAGGGTGCAACTTAAGACATTGCTTTTTGTTCTAACCTATGTACACATGTACAATATAATTAAATTGTCAAACCTTTGTGGTGTAAAACCACATGGTTAGCAATTAATTTATTTTTGTGCTAATTTCGCTCAATGGGAATAGCAGTACCATTATGCAAATAAGCTTTATGTTTTCAATTTATACATTGAAAAAGTAAAACTTATACATATTTAAGATATTTATTGACTTGGTTGCAGAATAATACCAAAAAATAACATGGTATTTGCTTTCTGAAAACAAAACTAAAAAAACTGTTTACAAGGAAAACTAAAACAATTTAAGTTTTGGATAAAATAAAAATTAGAAATAAAACATTCATGTGTAACATGCTAATCTTACTTTTATAAATAAATAACATTTTGTCTGTCTCTGAAATAGCTAAAATTCTGTTCATTTATTAAAATAAGATGTTTATAAGGGTTTGCCTGTCAATAAACAAACTGTAAGATCATTAGTTGTTCTCCATGGGTTAGTCTCTGAGAGGCAAACTGTTGATAAAAAATAGGAAAGATTTGTGTGTACTTGTGACCAAGTGGTTGTCTATTAGTTTTTTTAGGGTAGTAAAATCTAAGGATTTTAACATGTTTATAGAGTGCTATTACACTTCTAATCCTAACCCAATGTATTATCACCCATCTAAGCCTAATCTGAAGTACTTTCACACTTCTAACCCAAAAAGATCTGACCCCATATGAAACTAAAACCAAACAATTTAGCAATGCTCAAACTTGTTCAAATCCACTCAAACCTATATTCATTGTCATTACTAAAAATTTTATCGATAAAGAATATTATCTAATTTTTATTATAGTTTTTAAAGTAAGTTTTTTATTTATTTTACTTTAACATAGTATATTTTTCTTTCGTTTGCATTTTATTACCATTTAAAAATTTTAGGTAGTTTTGGAGCATTTTTATTACTTAATCAATCTGAAAAATTGTCTTATAAGATAAATATTTTTTGATATAACAACTAAATTTGTATAGAAACATTGTAATTATTACATTTAGGATATAATAAAAAGTTTTTTCAGGTCTCTACATGAAATATTAATGATTTTTACAGTTCTATTGTGTTTTTCAAAATTTGATAAATACATAATGAAGACCAAAGATTCAATTAATAGCCAACCTTTTTTATATTGAAATTCATACAAAATTCATTGAATATACTGTGAACTACTATTTGTCAGTGATATCACATTAGTTACTGCCTTGTAAACACTGTGATTACAACAACAAAATTCAAGGCATTTAACATATAATTTAAGCTGGCTTTTAAGCACATAACATACTGGTATATATATAAATATCAATTGGAAGTATTTTTAATGCTATTAATAATCAAAACTGTGTTCCAATCATAGTAACCATTTGGTTAGATACTTCCTTATTTTTGCAATTTTGTAAACACAATTAGAACATAAAAAATGGATGAAACTTTATCTATGAAAGACAACAGAAATCATCAATCTATTGATACTGCACATGAGAAATTGATGATGAATATCCAAAGAGAAATGAACATACTTAAAGACAATTAAAAACCAGCAAAAAGATATAGGTACCTACTAATAAAGATGTCATTAAAGGCCATCACTCTCTTTATTAAATGATCTAAGAAGAGATTAAAATAATCTAGTTGTCTCTGGTAAACCAGATGCTAAAACAGTAAATGAACTTCTCAGTGATATAAATTGTGAAAACATTGAAATAAAGTACCTATAAAATCAACAAGATAATTGAAAATCAACCAAGACAAAGTTAAAATTATTAAAAAAAATATATATTAATAAAAAATATCAAAATAGTAAAAATTTGGCTGGAAATCAAAAAAGCATAAATAAACAATTATGAAACATTTCTTGCTAAGCAGGAAAGTAGACATCTGAGACAAAAAATTAAACAATTTAGACATTAATGTAAGAATAAGGAAAATGTTCTTTATCCAAATGATCAAAAAGTTTACTGAGCCTAATGTGCCACCTCTTATATTTTTAATAAATACAATAAATATCACAAATGTGAAAATCTTATTTGTAATCCATATCATATGATAAATAGTTATAGTAATGATTTTACTTATAAATGTATCCTTCTAAACTGTTGATCTGTTAATAACAAAAGTTTTGAGATTTATGAAATAATTAAATCTTTTGAATGTAAAATAGCTATCTTTACAAAGACATAGCTAAGAGACAATGGGTTACATGGGCCAATACTTAGTAATCTTATTCCTGATCAATATTCTGTCTTTAGTAAAGTAGAAACAGTAAAAGATGTGGAGGTATAGACTTTAAATATTAGAAACATAATATCTAAGCCCTATAATGCATTCAAATTACTAGAAGTTGCACTATCTGATTCCTAAAAATTTATCAACCACCTTCAACATTTGTAACTGAATTGCTTGAATTATTATCTTCAAGAAAAGTACTTAATGTACAGCTTTATATAATTGTGGGAGATTTTAACATACATTTAAATAATAAAGTAAATACACACACTATAAAAATACAAGAAATAGTTGATTATTTGAGTTTAACAGTTCCTACACATAATGGATAAAATACACTAGATGTTACTTGTGGAGACAATGATAATATGTTAAATATAAAACACCGAAAACAACAAAATTAAAACTATCTGATCACTATCTAATTATATTTTAATGTAATGGATATAGATAATACCAATGTGAACATGCAATAATTGATAAATCTTATTTAAAATCAATAAATATTAAAGAGTTTAGAGAATAGTTTTTAAGAATAGTGTAATTAACATTGTGGAGACTAATAATATGAATATATTTCAGAAGAATTTAATAATAGACTCATTAATGTACTTGACAGTCATGCACTACTTCATCCAAATTGTACAAATTATGCAATTGCAAGATTAAAAGAAAAAATCAAAAAACTAATTGAGGTATTAAACAACTTAAAACAGATTACCAAACAAATATATCCATCTTATTCAAATGCATCAGAAAAACCAGATATATTATTTCCATAAAAGATTGAATGAATACATTACTGCCAATTACATCATCAATGCAAGATAGAAGTAGTTACAATGCTTCTCTGGTTTTCTTTGATAAATTTGAAGAACAGGAATAGTTATAGAAAATTCTCAGTAAATATGTATCCTATTAAAACATACAGATCAGACCCATTACCCAGACAACTACTTAATGAACTACATGGAGATCTTACACCATATTTGTGTAAACATATAATTAATAAATCTTTTGACAGCTGTATACTTCCAAATAATTTATACACTAAATTTCAAGCAGCTTATAAGACATATCATGTTGTTAAAACAGCATTTTTACTTGTAGCTAATAATATTATTTTGTCACTAGAGAATAATTACTCTGTGAAATTAGTGTTATAATATCTTTCTGAAGCATTTAATACTATCAATCATAACTTACTAATTAAAATATTTTCAGATAACTTTCATTTTGGAGAAAAGCATTGAAATTGGATTAGAGATTATTTATCTTCAACATATAAGGTTCAATTGCCAATACTACTTCTTCCAAACATTATCTAAGTCATGGTGTTCCTCATTGTAATTTAAATTCAATTCTTAGACATAAATTTCCATATTTATGTGAATCATATTATGTTATGGCTAACATATAATATGAAAAATGTCCATTGTAAAATCAAGAATTAAAAAATGTATTGAAGAAATAAATAGACAGTTGACATTGCATAAACAGAAACTATATGTTGATAAAACAAAGATTCTAAATTTTAACAGAAGAAATAGAAATATTATCACATTATCATTAACATTTCAAAGAACTACAATTGTACCAATGTAAAGTTGAAGATAAACATAAAGAAGACAAAGGTAATGTGAGTTTCAAGAAATGGGCAAGATCAAATGAACATTACACTTAAC